>MJUT01010808.1:179142-235449 GCA_002080005.1 Gigantidas platifrons | reverse complement strand
GTCAAAGGGGCCAAAAAAGATAAATTTTTAGGGTCTATAGATTTTTTTTTTACTTTTTATCCGATTTCGTCTTTGATGGGATTTTTACATTGAAGTCCTCTTTTCAGTAACTGTTACTGTTTCTAAGACATAAGGGGTCAGATGTGGTTAATGCCCTGAATTGTAACTTCTTTTATTTTTACTTCAAACCAGATTTTGACAAACTACAAGTATTTAAGGGCAGTTGGCAGCCATTTGTGTGTCCAGCTAATTACTGTGTCAAACTCCATAGTGTTTCCACATTCAATTTAAAGTACACTTATTCAAATTTTCGTGGTCGACATGCTGTAGTCGTATCATGCTGCGCTCGGCGTAGCCCTTATTATTATTTTTTTTTTATGCGTCACAATCAGGAAATAGTTCACATTTTCACTGAGTTCGGCTCCGTTTTTACATATGCCCAGTGATCGGGAAAGTCCAGCGCCATGCGCAATTTGCGCATTAAGCTGAAAAATGGCGCAATGAAAGTAAAATGTAAGCGCCCGTTTGGCGCACAATAATTTTGCAAGGTTCGGTATCCATGGAACGATAGTCATCAGTCGTGCGGTACACCAAATTGCAGTGAACCCCACTGAATTATGCATAATCGTGTCGAAATCGGATCATTGAGAATGTTCTGCCTATTTATATATTTATCGGACTGTCTCGTGGTTTTTCCTTTGCTTAACGCTGAAGTAAATATAATTATGAAATGTCTAAATACCGGAAAAGAATAACAACCTATGATGTGACTTTTTTTTTCAAATGTTACTCCAAATAAACGTTTATAAATTTGATTTTTGACAAATATGAATAAAATGAATGCAAATTTGTATAAAATCATCTCAAAATTCAATATGAAATTTTATTTTAACGGAAAATTCTATTTCTGAAAGTACGTGTCTGCGAGTTATTGTTTGCCGGTATTTAGTTGAATTTTATAGAAAAATCCTCCTAAAAAAAGCAGGGTCTGCCTGTTTTACCTGTCCAGAAGACTTTGTTTTCGTTTGTTGGTCGAGATGGAAATAACAATTTCGATCCTGACGAGTCCGCGAGAAAAGAAACTGAAAATATGATTGACTCTGGCTCACAAGACGTACAAGTACCGTACCCCGACCCTGTCTCATCAGATTGTGATGCTAACGAGAAAGACGTCCACAAATACCGTCCTGTTCATGGTTGTTTATTGTTAAAATTTACTTGGTAACCTAGTAATATATGCTAGTGATGAGTTTGCGTTAAACAACAATCACTCACTTGCTCACTGTACTTTAAACAACAATCAATCAATCAATCTAGCCTTGAATCTCTTAATACCAGATTTCAATTTACGTTTTTATGCCCCCGCGACGAAAAGTCGGGGGGCATATTAATTTACCCTTGTCCGTCCGTTCGTCCGTCCGGATATAGATACATGGTTTGTCCGGCTATCTCCTCCTACAGAGCTACAGCTTTAATATTTCGTATGATGTTTATACACATAATGGAGGTGTGCATGTCCACAGGATTTTGATTTTCTTCAAATATTCTCAAAATGACAGGTAGTCATTTTGTTCGTCCGTCCAGATATAAATACATGGTTTGTCCGGCTATCTCCTCCTACAGTTTTGGAACTACAGCTTTAATATTTTGCAGGATGTTTATATACATAATGGAGGTGTGCATGTCCATAGGATTTTGATTTTCATCAAATATTCTCAAAATGACAGGTAGTTGGACTTTTTATGCCCCCTCGACGAAAAAGGGGGGATTTTTGTATTATTAGAAAAAAAAAATAATAATCGTTGATTAACCAAGTTCACTTGACACTAGGAATAACTACGAAATATACTGATATATAATAGTCGTGTATAAAGGAGTAAGCTAAACATGTATATTGTTAAATTAATGTGTATCAGAAATGAATTTGCTATAAAAAAAAAACAAAAACAAGGAGGGGGGAGAGAAACACACTAACAATCATGTGTATAATAATTACTATGCTCCCATAACAATGTGTATATGTCGTAATATGGAAGAGATTACCTGAGTAAGTGTTAACTAGAGACTCTGCTGGTAACAAAAAAATTCCGAATATGTACAAACAAAATGTATAAAATATTGATAGATATACCATAAGTTATTATTTACCTCGGACGTGTTTGTGTCTGAACAAATACTTGTTACGCCCACGCAGAGACATGTCCCTCTGTACAAATCGTAACGGTTATCAAAATAAGATTTATTTTTTATGAAATAGTTTACAGCGGACATATGGAAGGTTTGGTACAAATGTAAACCAGTTAAAATTTAGTGAACTAGAAATCGGTCCTTCATATGTTTTATCGTTCAACGTTATTTAACTTATTTCGGGAACATGCGCAACTCGATTGTTGGATTGATTTCATGTGACATAACACAGACTGATCACGGAAACACGTGATTATCGGCGAATAGTGATCTGTTTATTTTGACATGCATGAGTAGGTAATATTACTATCAGAGCTTGGGTATAGTAAATTTCTTTTATACGGTCTGGAAGGTTTGTGTTACCTGCAGGTGTTCTTTCTTTACAAAATGCATATGTGTATAATTTACATATATAATAATAATAATATATTATATTGAATAGGTATCGAATTGTTAAAGATGAAGACTTAATGACAATGATTGTAATCTACTTATATAACTAATGTTTATTGTATATTGGTAGTAAATGAACATGACAGGGAAAAAAAATACTGGGAATACATTAATAAGATTTATTTCTTTATGTGTTTATTAAATATTGTCAGAGAGATTGATGGTCCTCAAAAACCACTACCACCAGGAAACACGGCGGCGGCATAAGACTGGAATTGTGGTGGTATATTTGAAGCCCTTGGTTCTTTTGCAGGTGGATATGCGATTTCCATAGCATTTGGAAAATTGTCCAAAATGTATCGTTTCAATCCGTAATCAGTGGTAATGGTGTTTACAAGATCACGATTGTTTCTCACAAATATTTTACCATCTACTGTCCACGTTGATGAAATAAATCTCTTCTTTTTTTAGTTGACGGGCTCTATGAAGCTTGTTCTTGTTGTCGTAATTTTTTCCTTGTTTCTCTATGAATTTGGTTCAAACTTTCCGGAAAAGATATACATATATTGAATTATTCTTATGTATAATTCTAAGAAATGTCAATGACTTGCGGTGAAAATATACGTGCGTTAATATCGGTTTGTGAATTTTGCCCCCCCCCCCCTTTTTTAATTAGGCGCATATTTCAGTTATGTTTTTAAAGTCAGACTGTTGTAACCGCCACAATCTCACTTTCAATGCCTGTCTCAACCATATCTATGAAGTACGTTAAGCAGTGGTGAATGCTAGTTAAGATATTTCGGATAATGTATGTAAAAATGAAAATGTCTTCGTTCTTAGATTTGACCTTTGACTCCGGATATAGAAAATCTGCCCCATCCTAGAATGCGACGACATGCCTAAATAGATGCAAAATGTCTTTTTCTTCAAAATAATATCCAATGCAGCCGTGTGGTATTTTGCTCCATTAAATTTTCCATTTTACCTTGATTGTCACTGCACTATTGATTGTATTTAAATGCTGGTCTTTTATTTAACATTGTTAGACGACCATTAACTATTATACTAAATTGTACAAATTGACTTCCTCATCTACATGTATTCTTTACAAACAAATTACAAATTGTACACGTACCCTCAGTAGTACAGATAGCTAGAAACAAAAAAGAAATGAAAAAATAAAAAACCCAATGTCGGAACAATTCCTAAATATAATAGAAAAATCGTAGAAACAGCGATAATTTATGCACCTAACACACATGTACATAACCGCTCACTTTCCGTACTTGATACAGAGTACACAAATACATCAGTAAAAGGTGGCGGAGTTAAACAAGATAAACATTCGTTTTAGATGTGATAAACCAAACGTTTGAACGAAATTACATATAGATTCCTTCAGCTGCCCGTGGGTTACGACATTTCTCCACTCAAGAGAGTTAAATTAAAAATTTTAACCACAAGTCGTCAGGCGAGTGGTTAAAATTTTTAATTTAACTGTCGAGAGTGGAGAAATATCGTAACCCTCATGGGCAAATGAAGGAGAATTTGTTTCTCCCATTATTTAACACGAACTTTATTTCAAAAGTCGTCAAACGAGTCAAATGCGGGGAAAGGCACGAGACATTTTAATCCTCTAGAGGATTACTGATTTGTCCACCACAGGTTCAGCGGAGTTAAAACGCCGTAATAATGGGAGAAAGGTGCTTTAACATGTCATGTAAGTACATTTTAATCTTATCACAGTGCTACTTTTGAGGAAAAAATTGTTTCAAATGAATGAATTCGAAAGAAGGCGATTGTATAAATTGTTGTATAAAATAATTACACTATCCTTTTATTGAATTACAATGTCAATAGGCGTTTTGACAAAATATTTCACACGGTTCAATACTACAACGATGATATTATATACATATGTATATATGTTTAAATAATAAGTTATTGTTCACTACAGTAATTAACGCTTGCTTTGTGAAGTGAATAAGGTCCCAGAAATATAATGTTTCTTGTATTCTTAAGCGCATAGAAATCAGCCAGTCAGAGTGGGGAGACAGGAGCACATGTAGTTAACAAGAATCACGGAGATACATTACCTAGAGAAAATACCAGATGGGAAGAGGAAGAAATTGTGTTGTGTATTCAAGTTCTCACGACCTGTTCAGGAAAACAGTGGTGGTGTCCTAACTGTAAAGTTGGACTATGTATTGAAGGGTGCTTTAGTAGATATAATACCTGTCTTAATTATGAAGAATATAATAGACACATCTTCGTATTAGAGGGAAGTGGCGGATTTCAGTCTACATGTATATTCAGTGTACTGTCTACTGTATAATGTCGGACAATCTGTTAAAGACTTTTTATAGTTTTCTTTCTACTAAAATCATAATGTACAAATTTACCCCTAATTCTGATCCTTTCTGTAAATTTTAATTAATGTCATTCAAAAGCTTGATTCTATTAAATAATTTGAATGTTAGTATGTAATGTTGTTCATTGCAAAAAAAAAGTAAACTCGTTCCGATGTAAATATTGTTTGTTTTTTAATCCAAAATTTCTGTTAATTGCCATATATTTTCCCTTGTTTCCCTCCTTAATTGACTTGCCTGTTAATTTAATCAAATGTCAAGTAAGAACAGGAACTATTAACCCTTTCGGAGCACATAAGTTACTTGTGAGTTATCATTGCATTTACATACAATTTGTCAAATGCCTTTAAAACATTGGAAATATGCATGTGCGTGAACGTCATGAAAACATGCAACGTGAGGTGACCTTTATCGTTACGTTCTGGAATATATGACAACGTAACGTTGTATACAATCAACGTCTTGGCGTTCAAAGGGCTAAGGTTATATCTAAAATATCAAAAGATTTGTAGAAAGATAAATAATAACATTTTTATTTGCATGATATGCATATAATTGGGAATGTTAATTAATAATATAAAATTTTAGAAAAAACACCAAAAAACTGTCATAAATATATAGTCTCTAACATTGTTTCCGTTTATTACGATAATTTCTCAAATCAAGATAATTAAATTTTCATATTTTAAATTTCGAGGTTTACCGAGAACTTTAAAATGTGAAAATTTAACTATCGAGATTTTGAGAAATTATCGTAATAAACGGGAAACAATGTTAGAGATTGTTTCTCTAATGAACCACTAAAAAATATTTGTTTGATTCTTTTTCTCACTAATTTAACAAAATACATGGCCGTTTTTTCACTTTCTCAAATCGACGTCCAATGACGTCACTGACGTATACTTCAAATCGACGTCTAATGACGTCACTAACGTAGACGTCACACCCGTTAAGGAATGTTTTTGAAGCGCGATTGCGTCATCTGCTTTATGAAATATTAAATAATGTCAGTTATACTTGTCCTCTTACCGGTGTTTGATTCTTTTTCTCACTAATATTGTATTGAAAGTACAGTATTTTCTTTCATGAGACACCCCATGCATGAAATATGACGTTACACATATTTTGACGTCATTGAAGAATGACGTCAAAGGTACGAAAAAATGAAAATAAAAGACACAAATATATTTAATAAGGTTGGATTCTGTATTTAAAAAAACCAATAGTTAAATCCGTAATATATATGTTATTCAGCTATCAGACAGGGTATATAATGTGACATTCCCGGCTTAGGATATCTATTTATAAAGGATTGTATATCGGTGCGCGACAAATGTGTTTACATATATATATCACGAAACATACTTTTGTTTGACATTCAAAGGAAATTCATGTTTTCTTGTGACATATGTTTACAATGTTAATCAAAATATTTCATAATTACTTGAGTGTGTTGCATAAATGAGCCCTTAGATCATCGGCGTAGTGGTTTCGTTATGAAATCCACGTCAATAACAAGATGGAGGCACATTTGGGGAAAGGGCACCTTGGAGATCACTTGCAAATATTTCTTAGTGGCTCATTAGAGAAACAATCTCTAACATTGTTTCCCGTTTATTACGTTAATTTCTCAAATCTCGAATCTTTATTTGAGAAATTATCGTGATAAACGGGAAACAATGTGAGACTATATAAAAATAATGATTTTTCAATGATGTTACGAAAACGGTCACTGCTGTAATTTTTTTACAACAGCGGTGACAGTAACAGCTATGACAGTATGACAGTAAAAGTTCAGCTATGGCAGTAACAACAGTGACATATTTGGAAACGTTCTTTTTTTCCCCTAAATGATTGCCCTTTGCCATTTGATATGACATGCCTTCTGTTGTGGATCATAATTGGTTCATAATAAGGAAAATAGATTAATTTTATATCTTTTTTATTTTTTGTATAAGCTTAGTAACATCAAAGACTCTTTTGCCAAATATTATAAAAATCCACTCCCCTTTTTGATCAAATATATGTTTTGTTGTTCTTGAAGTTTCTTTGTTGTCTGCAACATATTAAAGTAAGTACACTGGAACTTGTGCAATCCGACACGTGAGTTTTCTGACATCCTGTGACACCCGACAAAAATGTATGGTCCCAAAGTATTTCTATTAACTAAAATAAAACCTGACTGAGTATTCCGACATCCTGTACAATTCGACACATTTCCCTGGTCTATTGGTGTGTCGGATTAGACAGGTTCTACTGTAGTAGGAAAGGGAATAACTATCAATTTATGCTAAAACAAAGAAAGATAACTTATACATTCACAAAATTTCCTTTTGTAATATAAGTGACAAAATTACAAAGCACACACTTAAAATAAATTTCATGGATTTTACATTATATGCAAAATGTTGATAGATCAAAATTACAATCTTAACAATGTTTGTAAAACAATGGGACAGAAACAAATTATATATACGTTATCAAATTTAAGGAAAATGCATGGGAAGTTAGTACCCCCCTGTACTGGGACACTTGTTTTACCCATAAAATAGATCATACAACTATGTATATGTTTTTCTTAGAAAGCTGAAAATATATAAGTGTTTAAATCAAAGAGCACCATCATATTTTACTTTTCTGAGTTTAAAAAGAATGCCAACACAGGTGAATTCCAGAAGAGGGGAGGGGGGAGAACATAAATTCTCTATTTTTTTTTATAAAGACCCAGTTCCTAATTCCAATTTTAAAATTTTGAATCATTCTCTTTTCTCCCCGTTCCAGTTGCTTGTCTGAAAATAACAAAATTAAATATGAATTTCTTGAAGCCATTTATAAATGCTTAAAGGCATATTGTCTACGATTTTGTTGAAAAATTTTAACTGTCCATAAATGATTTATTTAAGCTATCATTAAACAGTTATGATGCAAAAAATACGATTGGTGTTCTTTTTTTTTGACAAAAAAGATCCAAAACTATCGTTAACGGAATTATTGTCCGGGATGACAAAAATTCAAAATCAAAGTAACAGCGCCACCTATAAAAAACGGAATTTCGGAACTCTCGGGGTTTTAGCTTTGAGGTAAGGAAAATACTGTTAAGATTCAAACACTTCAAATTGTAACGCTCGTTTAATGTTGTTTGAATCTTAACGGCCAATAATTCGGTGTTTATACTTCATTTTATGAAGGTCAGTACGGAAAACGACAATAATTTTGGGCATGAAAAATTACGGTTTTGATGGACAATATGCCTTTAAGTAGAAATAATTATGTATATATTTTTTTATGAGGAACACGTATTTTCATTCTTGTTTAGGTCAAAATTTGAACATTTTACTCATTAGAGTGATGCCATAGCTGAAATATTGCTGAAAGTGGCGTTAAACACTAAAAAAATCAATCAAACAATCATTACAATAATACATCTCTTATAATGTTCTTTTTTCCTCTTCTTTTTTAATACGGTTATAGAGTAATCAAATGATAAACCCACTTTTTACTAAATCAGTTTTATGCGTCACGGCATATATAACCATAACTTTTAACAGTCATTTGAATAGAATCCAATTTATTTTGAGATTGGGAGGTATTCAGTAGTTTTAATCTTTAGACCTTGTTCAATATTTTCATTATATCAAACAGTAGTTGGTTAACCTTTAAAAGCACATATGTTTATATTATTGATCATGTTCAGGTTAATGGTTTTACTGTACGTGTTTGGAATAGGTACAAAAAATATGATCATTCAGCAATTTTACTGGCAAAACATTTACTGATGTCTTTTCACAAAACCCCAAGATTAAACATAGCCGATATGCAAATCGCCAAAATTACATACAACAACATAGCACAATCCTGATTTTAGCAAAACTGCCAAACTATCCCTACACCCAAACTGCAAAATTATCCCTACACCCAAACTGCAAAATTATCCCTACACCAAAACTGCAAAATTATCCCTACACCAAAACTATCAAATTATCCCTACACCAAAGCTGCAAAATTAACCCTACACCAAAACGGCCAAATTAACCCTACACCAAAGTTGTCAAATTATCCCTACATCAAAACTGTCAAATTATCCCTACACCAAAACTACCAAATTATCCCTATACCCAAACTGCCAAATTATCACTACACCAAAACTGCCAAATTATCCCTACACCCATACTGCCAAATTATCCCTACATCAAAACTGTCAAATTATCCCTACACCGTAACTGCCAAATTATCACTACACCAACACTGCCAAATTATCCCTACACCCAAACTGCCAAATTATCCCTACATCAAAACTGTCAAATTATCCCTACACCCAAACTGCCAAATTATCCCTACACCAAAACTGCCAAATTATCCCTACACCCAAACTGCCAAATTATCACTACACCAAAACTGCCAAATTATCCCTACACCCAAACTGCTAAATTATCACTGCACCAAAATTGTCAAATTATATCTACACCAAAACTGCCAAATTATCCCTACACCAAAGCTGTCAAATTATCCCTACATCAAAACTGCCAAATTATCTCTACACCAAAACTGCCAAATTATCTCTACACCAAAACTGCCAAATTATCCCTACACCAAAGCTGTCAGCTATCAAATTATCCCTACACCAAAACTGCCAAATTATCTCTGCACCACAACTGCCAAATTATCCCTACACCAAAGCTGTCAAACTATCCCTACACCAAAACTGCCAAATTATTTCTGCAGTACAACTGCCAAATTATCCCTACACCAATACTGCCAAATTATTCCTACACCAAAACTGCCAAATTATTCCTACACCAAAACTGCCAAATTATTCCTACACAAAAACTGCCAAATTATTGCTACACCAAAACTGCAAAATTATCCCTACACCAAAACTATCAAATTATCCCTACACCAAAGCTGCAAAATTAACCCTACACCAAAACGGCCAAATTACCCCTACACCAAAGTTGTCAAATTATCCCTACATCAAAACTGTCAAATTATCCCTACACCCAAACTGCCAAATTATCCCTACATCCAAACTGTCAAATTATCCCTACATCCAAACTGCCAAATCATCCCTACACCAAAACTACCAAATTATCCCTACACCCAAACTGCCAAATTATCACTACACCAAAACTACCAAATTATCCCTACACCCAAACTGCCAAATTATCACTGCACCAAAATTGTCAAATTATTCCTACACCAAAACTGTCAAATTATCCCTACACCCAAACTGCCAAATTATCCCTACACCAAAACTCAAATTATCCCTATACCCAAACTGCCAAATTATCCCTACATCCAAACTGTCAAATTATCCCTAAACCCAAACTGCCAAATTATCCCTACACCAAAACTACCAAATTATCCCTGCACCCAAACTGCCAAATTATCACTACACCAAAACTACCAAATTATCCCTACACCCAAACTGCCAAGTTATCACTGCACCAAAATTGTCAAATTATTCCTACACCAAAACTGCCAAATTAACCCTACACCAAAGCTGTCAAATTATCCCTACATCAAAACTGCCAAATTATCCCTACACCAAAGCTGTCAAATTATCCCTACATCAAAACTGCCAAATTATCTCTACACTAAAACTGCCAAATTATCCCTACACCAAAACTACCAAAATATCCCTACACCAAAGCTGTCAGCTATCAAATTATCCCTACACCAAAACTGCCAAAGTATCCCTACACCAAAACTGCCAAATTATCTCTGCACCACAACTGCCAAATTATCCCTACACCAAAGCTGTCAAATTATCCTTACACCAAAACTGCCAAATTATTTCTGCAGTACAACTGCTAAATTATCCCTACACCAAAACTGCCAAATTATTCCTACACCAAAACTGCCAAATTATTCCCACACAAAAACTGCCAAATTATTGCTACACCAAAACTGCCAAATTATCCCTACACCAAAACTGCCAAAAATCAATAGCGAGCTCTATTTTCCCTCGGGGTAGACTACTGACCGGGACGGATATACTAGTCATCTCCGCTTCGCGTCGGTCACTAGTTCATACGTCCCGGTCAATAGTCTACCCCTTGGGAAAATATATCTCGCTATTGACCTCGCGTGCAGTTATTAAAAACATACTAATATCCACCAACCCATGTTAAAGCTCTAAACACATTCTGGCTTCCATGATATATTTCGATTCTGATTATGTCTAAGAGTACAAATATGGTAGGGGACCTCATGTACGTCCGTGTCGCAAGTTCGTTCGCCATCTTTGTTTACGTTTACTACGCTTGCGCAAATTCGTGACGTCATCTTTTCAGATCGAGAGCATTCCCTAAATAGAAACGAAGAATTTCCAGATCTATTTGCAGAAAATGAGATTCAAACAGGTAAATATTACATAAAAACTATATTTGCGATAAAAACACTCCAATTTCTTAAGTCATAATTAAGAAAGCCATAAATTCAGAAAAAATACATAAATTGATGAAAAACTTCAGAAAATTTGTTTGCCCAACAGTGTTGACATTCCAACGCGTCGACCTAAATTTCTATTCTATATATGCAATAGTTCAAAGAAATGTTTGTTTTTAATAACTTCAAAAAGTTGTGACTACTTACGTTTTTTTTGACAAATTGAGGAAATCAGTGTAATAACATCATAAATATTGACACTTTATAAAAGATTAGCCGAAATTGGGTGAAATCCAAACAATGGACCTTGGAGAAATATGACTATAAATTCCTTAATACTGATGGAATTCACTTTTATATGGCTTAAATTAAGGCTGAGTTTTGCATGGTTTATTATATTTTATTGTGTCTCAATTTATTGTAATACAAAATAAAACAAATACATTTCAAAGTTTTACAATAGCAAGCACTGTGTAAAAACAGCAAACTTTTTCTTACAAGAAAAGAAGAAGAAAAAACACTCCAGATTGGCAGAAATATTATGCAATTATTACCGAACAGTTGTTTTGTTCAACTACATAAAATTATCATCTCACATGAGCGAATATGATATTTATTGGAACCTTGAAGACAACAAATTGTTTTTATTGCATGTATGACAATTAATAAAATATATCTTTCAATGCAAATTCAAAACTAATCAGTTCTTAAATTAATAAACGTACAACTGCAAGTAATTTTAAAATTATATTTTTCAGAAAAATCAAAAATATCATATCTTTTAATGCAAATTAAAAACTAACATTTAACCAGTTCTTAAATTAACAAATGTACATGTACAACTGCAAGTAATCTTAAAATTGTATTTTCAGAAAATTCCTGCTCGTCTCCACAAGACTAACAGTGTGAAATATCGCCTCTACAGCCCAACATCCATGACCAATGCTTACATGGCAGTTAAAAACCACAATATGTCAGTCCGCAAAGCAGCAAGACAAATTTCTGTACCAAAACAAACTCTTAGGGATAGCACTATTGGAAAAATAGATGCTGACTGTGTCACTAAAGGCCGAGTCCTTGTACTAAGTATGGAAGAAGAGGGCAAGCTGGTGGATCATCTAACAATTATGGCATTCTATGGTTACAGATATACTCGTCAAGAAGTAGCAGACATCGCCTCTGACTATGCTTTTCCTCTTCAGAAAAAGACCAAGGATTCTCCTTTCACCATACGCTGGTTTCGGGGCTTCATAAAGCGTTGGCCTGAGTTGCGCGTCTTGAAATCTCAAGACTTAGAGATTACTAGAGCAAAATGTGTATCTGTGGCAAATATTGACAAATATTTCAAGGAACTTGACAATGTCCTTACCAAGTATGGGTTAAAAGACAAACCGCGTCTGATTTTTAATGTCGATGAAAAAGGAATCATACCAGACCATTCACCTCCATATGTTGTTGCTGATTCATCTGCTAAACCTCCTGCAGTTATAACAGGTAAATCACAAACAATTACTTTATTGGGATGTAGTAGCGCATCTGGTTATGCTATACCTCCATATTTTGCATTTCCTGCTCCATATTTTGTATTTCCTGGGAAGTGGTTTAGTGAGCAGCTGTTGCAGGGTGCCACTCCTGGGGCTGCTGGTTGTGTATCAGAGTCTGGTTGGTCAAATTCCGAATTCTTCAAGTCTTATTTAAAAGACCACTTTATCAAGTATGTTCCTGGAAGAACTGATGACCATGTTCTTTTACTGTTTGATGATCAAAGTCACACATTTCTGTTGATTTAATCAGTTGGGCTCAAAACTGCAATATCATTATGTATGTACTGCCAGCTCACACCAGTCATATTCTGCAACCTCTAGATGTTGGGCGCTACGGCCCGTTCCACTGTATCTACAATAATGAATGCCATAAAACTATGTGCACTAATTCTTCTGTTATAACCAGACATAATATCTGCGAAATTGCTTGCAAAGTATATCTAAAAGCCTTGTCTTCTACAAATTTTACAATCTGCCTTCAAGAAGGCTGGAGTATTCCCTTTTGATAGAAATGCAAATCTCCAATTAATGCCGTGAAATTTTCAAATACAATACAGTTATTTCCTAATCAACATGTACATCTACGACGGAAGGTCAGTCAAATGCATCAGCGCCTGTGCTAATGAGATTATACCCAATCGATAAATCGCTCGTTTGTTTACACTGATTGATTGATTGATATTTAACGTCCAGCAAGCAATTTTTCAGCTATATTCAGGACGAGAACATGTTTACAATAAATCAATATGTAGGTTGAAAACGGGTGACGGATAGGCCAATGGGAAGAACAAAATTTAAACGCCACGGGACTCGTAACAAGGAGAGGTAATGGGTAGGGACGGAGAATTTAGCCAGTGCAACAGGTCTCCTATGGACCACTCATCATGAGCATAATGCTCATAGTGAGCTGTTACACTGGGTTCTTTAACGTGCGAAGAGGGTGGCAATCTCTCAACACGGGACCTCGGTTTTATTTACGTCTCATCCGAAGGACGGGCTGGTTGTGAATTTATACATCCCGAACAACCGACGGACACCCCTTCAAGCCGAAGAAGCTCTCGGTCCCATTTCTATACCCCGGGGTTCCCGCGGAGTTGGCCCCTTTTAGAGGACTAGTGCCTCTAGGACGGAGAAACCGGGTGCATATTCTACCCCGGCACACCCTCTGGGAGGGGGGTCGTTTGTTTACAAAACGAAAGAAGGACGTCATGTTAGAATAGGTAATAATTCTACTTATTCTACCTTACATAAGAATTTATAAAAGTAACAGGACAATATGGATGCAAACTCTAATGAATGGGGGAAGCATTCCTGTGGATAATCCCAACAAAAATATGTAGAAGGGGATAATAGGTTGTGGCCCGGCGTAAGAGGTTGTCGCCCAGTCGACAACCCCGAACAACTGAGAGTGTGTTGAAAAATCGTGTTCCGTGATATTGTACATTTTATATCGGAAATTATTGCCAAAAAAATGCTCCATCAATTGGTCATAAGATATATTCCCACCATGTTTTTGTGTTGAGTGAATATGATTTTGTCTATCTATTAGTAAACCCTGTGCCAAACTCAGAAACGCGAAAACGCCATATTGGAAATCAAATAAATCTCCAAAAAAGTTAGAAAGTGAAATAATTCCAAAGTGTTTATTTCATTCGACTGGTCGCTTCTATAATAATGCCATTTTGATTTGCGACAATCACAGCATTTGGTAGGATTTGCTGACATTTTAGATTTTGAATATTACTCCCAAGCAATAACATCACCACGTAATGAGAAATTAAGACAGTCCTGCCAAGTATGTTCCAATGATTTAAGAGAATATTTTAATATGAAAAGTAATCGACTAGTGATATAAAAAGCTCACATGAGATTTGACGATATAAAAAAAGAGATAATTCCCCACCTTAAGATGGAAAATACGCCAGCATCTGTTGTAATAGAAAGATAGTTATTGATTTTGAAGCAGTAAAAGCATTTATTTGAAATAAATTCAAACCAGACATTCGATCTGGATGACTCTCCCAGTGGAAACGTTCAACAATTAACAGATATATTTAAGAGGAAATTAACATCTGTTCTGTTCTTAGTTAATCCCTGCAATATACAAGTCATGTGCCTAATTTAATTGGATTTTATCTGGGAAAAGTAAATGACAGCTTAAAAACGCCTCTATTAAAATTGATGACTTTAGTAATTAAATGAGCTCTGATTACGTCTTATAATAACATTATAACAGTAAAATTCCAAGATCAGCAACAATAGCAATATTTTTTTAATTTTCATTTTTACTCAAGGCTCAGATTGCTTCTCTTTCGTGTTCACTTTTATCTAAGCCATCTATCATTTAGAGTCTACATACTTGCCAATTTCCATATGCGGGTGATCGTATTATGGGCTAAGCGGTTATCTGCAGTATCTATACTACTGCCGGATAATTTGCGGTCACCACCGATGTTAAAATACACATTAAACTACGTTACATTTGATACACAAATCTAGGAAACTAACCTGAGACTTTAAACCAAAGTCTCAGAAATGTTTACTTAGTGGGGTTAATGCCACAAAACCAGATTAAAATTATTGTATATGGAAGGGAAATAATGTTGTTTATTATTAAGCCAATTTAGTTTGGAGCAGGGCAAGACAATTTAAGGATTATAAACGCATCACTAATCTCGATTTACTTAGAACAAAGCAAGGGGAGCTCTAAAATAACTTTCCAATGCTCTAGTCTGACAATGCAATTACACTCTGTCTCTCTTGCATCAGCATAAACCGCACTGACAGCAATTGGAGAGAGAGAGAGAGAGAGAGTTGGGGGGAAATACTCAAACTTATGCGGGGGCTGGCCTATCATGTCATCAAATAGGTTCTTTTGTGGATAAATCAAGAGACACCATTTTCTCACTAAAAAGATAAGCCAGTTCCTCTTTTAGCGGTGGAAGATATTCTTGTCTTGTACCCCCATTTAAGACAAGAAACAAATCACACTTTTTCCCGGAAAAAATATATTCATATCTCATCATCACGGTTCAAACTTTATTCTCATCAATACAACCACGATTCTATTACATGTACATACGTATTTTTAAATTAATTTATGTATACTATTCCGCTAGCTAACGATTTAACTATCGTGCATCTTTCTTATGATATATAAAATAGTATCAATCGCAGGGAAATATCGTGAAATTAGTACAACTTGAAGGGGGGAGTTTACGTTGACAAGTAAGATAATATATTTTGTTCAGAACAGCTTAGATACTAGATATTTAGTTATTTATAATTCATAAAATGATACAGATACAGTAAGCATTATCAACAAGTGTTAAACCATATTCGTTGTTGTTTCAGAAACAACTAGATATAGACTAAATATGCAATCAAATATAAAATATTTCTGTGCACTGGATTTTGTTATTATAAATATATTTATCTTGTCTAGGCACTTGTGCTGTATTCTCTTTACTCTACTCTGACCGATATATGAATACATAGTCGAATGCCAGGATGATATAGTATTTATTTAGAAAGCTTACGTTCAAGTTATTAAACATTTATTTTGTATAGAAAGAAAAAAATTGTGTTAATTGAAGTTTACCATAACCAGTTTATGAAAACATAGACTGAATTGTCAGTGGATCTTACCCACAAAGCAATTCAAAACAATTACCATGACCAACTTTGATTCCTGAAAATTGAATGTCAGGATAATCAAAGTATCTTATTAGACCAGATAGATTACATTAAATAATCAATTACGCCATTGTACTAAATGAAGTTTATGCTAACCAGTTTATGAAATTAATACGCTGACCAACTTGATTCCCAAAAGTTCAATGTCTGGAAGTTTCTATGTCCAACCTAATCAAACATAACCTAATCAAACATATCTTAATAGTTCACACAAAGTTAACAGCAACAAATTGTACATGCGTGGGTGGACATGGTATCGCTTGGCAGTATTTATTTATTCAAGATGAAAGAAAGTTTTGAAGAAAAAATATAATAGATTTAGCATGACTAGTCTAGAAACATCAGAAGAAATGTCAGTGAAGTCCGAATTAGTTCCCTAATATAACAGTGACAATCTCTGATATCTCAACCTATAACAATCTCTGATATCTCAACCTACAAGTTAACCACTTGCAGAAATTGTGAAATTCGAAATCTTTAATTATCCTTAATTTAAATAATTTAACCGGAACTCTAGTGAAAATGACCTGTAAAAATACAAAACAGTTCAAGTAAAGAAGTTTTAGAAGCACACACGAAAAGAACACTGCGTATAAAAGCGATGTTCGATTCGCTTTGACTTCCGCTTGTTCTGTAGTGAGTTCATGTTTTAGTTATGTTATTTGTATTTACTTACGTATAATGGTGTCCAAAATGATTCATTTCTTGCTCTGTACACATATGTGTAAAATCTGATATGACAATATTATTCTCTGTCTCATTATTTATTGTACTTTTCATTTGTGCACTCCAGTTTAATTTATGAGTTAAAACGTTGCTGAATTTGACAATGTGGAAGCCGGCACACCGAACGACGTCACATCAATTATAAACATAACTGTCTTTCTGCAAAGTGTACTATGTATTGTTAGATATATTAGAATCGAACTAATTCATGGTAGCCATAATGTGTTGTGAGTTTTAACATGGGTTGGTAGGATATTAGTAAATGTTATCCCTCACTGAGGAAAAAATATATATATCCTGCAAACCCATGTTAAAACTCACAACACAATATGGCTTCCATGATTTATATCTTAATCAAATTCCCTGTTGAAATCCATTTGTCACATTACCTATACGACATTTTTTATTTTGTTATTTCAATTTGCCAGAAACACTAGCAAGTGAAGTGAAGGCACTCACTAAAGGAAGAAATGCTGATTGTTTAAGTTGAACATTTGGAAAGGATGTATTCAACTCTGAGCTTAAAACATCATTGAAATATAAAGAATGCCAAAAAGGCAGCACACAATGTAACATATAAAATAACAAGTTCTACTTGGCAGCAGCTTTGCAGCTTTATGCGACTACATCGAGTCGAGGTGGAAATGCAAGAACATATATAGATATTGAAGAATCAATCAGAACCTTTATTTACTAGTTACAAGTACCAATGCGTCACATTTTACAGAAGGTTCTGTCAAATAAAACGTATGTTATTGTGAAAAAAAAAACCATTGCGTCTACAGACTGAAAACAACAACGACGACATTTTTACAGTCGAAAGAAACATGAAAGAAAATGTGGAAGCCATATCTTGTTTTGACAAAATACAGTCTTTAGTCGTTGAAGGTCTTATAAAATCGTTATTGACCCCTTTGGATATACTTTACGCCAAAGTCAATAAATCAAAAAGATCTATTCATCAAATATCTCATTTATGTGAGCTACTCTGATGGTCGATATGTTTGTTAACTAGCTAGTGTGACTAAAACTGCTAGCCAGAATTACAGAGCCAACTTATGTTTATGGGATCGTTGTTGACATGAAGAGATCAAATGAAACTATTATTTGGTGTTGAATAGAATAGAAGTATCTCTTCACTTTAGTATTTACTAAACAAAACCATCCGAAGCTGTTCTATTAATACTGATCGATATCTGGACAATAATTATCTTACGTGTTAGCTGTATGATGAGTATACCAGACACTTACTGCAAATGAATACAATTATACTTCCTTCCTACTTAAGTCTTTATGTTGTGTTAGATATAACACCAAAGGGGTTATTGTTCGGACCTCAAACCCGTTCTTTCCCTTCGTTAGACAGAAGTAGTTATTAAAAAAAAAGAAAACAGACATGTTGGGCAACTTCATTTATTTTTTTCATCGATTGCCTTGTCAGCTATTTTGTTTATTTAAGGATTAATCTCAATATTTTTTCGGTTCATGAAGAAATAAACTCAGAAATGTGGTGCACACTGTGTAACCCGCGAAGCGGGTTACTCAAGGGTGGGTACCACATTTTTTAGTTTATTTCGAATGAACCGAACAAAAAATTGTGATCAATCCTTATACGGTAAATTAATTCCTAATTAATTTTTTTCTTGTCCTAAAAATATTTTGACGTATAATAATTGCCTAAAAAGAACAAAAATTAAAAAAAATTCCCAATTGAGACCCCAACATGTGACTTCCGGTTAAAATTTTTATCTATGACATGATGGATAAAAAATTCTAACCAATCAAATTCAAGCATTTGCTACAAATTTATTTATAACGTTTTAATTTAATTCTTTATTTATTTCAAGAGGATTACATACAGCCAGAGGCTACTAGTACCTCTCCTCTTTATAACGTTGTTCGTAACTCACAGATGATTTCTGATGCTCCACATGTATATATAGGGCTGTTGCTAATTTGTTGAAAGGACGCATGCACCTGTCTCTATCAACGTATATTTACTATCTACATGAATATACATTGAGTCTGTATATTTTTTATGGATAGTGAAAAGGGGTTGACACAGACAGGTGCATGTGAAAGGGTGTCAGAATTACTAGCACAAGAACATTTAAAATATGTCGAGTAAAGGAAACAATTATTTCTATGCGTTATATTACATCAGACTCTGAATCTTGTACAAGTGTATCATTCGTTTATATTTTTTACAGTAACTCGTGACTGACGTAGTATCACGTGGAATGTGTGAGCAAAATCTACATTTAAGGAATAAGTTATATTTCTTTTTTACAAAATTGCAATATCTTGTCAACTGAAACGTTTTGCTTTGTAAATTAACAAGATAAATAAATTTTAACAACATTTAACTTAAGATATGCAAAGCTAGCTACATTTTCATCCGGATAATATACATATCCTCTATCAAATCATTCCGCTAAATATATTGGAGGTGTTAACGTCGATATGTCATAACGGATTCCATATTATTACTTCCGGCCATGTGACTTGTCTGTATCTGTTTCTTCGTCTTCTCATCTGCAATAAATTAATCAAAATATTTGACATTGATGATTTCTGATATCAATGATGTATTACAAACGTGTTTGAAAGAGAAAGCAACATGTATCGACCCATCATTCTGTTATGATCTATAAGGAGACGGCTACTACACATTACCATGGTCGTATGGAATTTACGTTACGGTAGGAATCGTCCGAAGTTCCATCACTGCATATGCATATTTCAAGTTCTGCTGAGTCAAGTTTGAAGATACAAAATGGGTAATCAGGAACGTACATAAAAGAGGGACAATGGTAAAGAAGAAAAAAACGTAATGACAAGCAACGGCTCAAAGAAAAAGACGTAATGACAAGCAACGGCTCAAAGAAAAAGACGTAATGACAAACAACGGCTCAAAGAAAAAGACGTAATGACAAACAACGGCTCAAAGAAAAAGACGTAATGACAAGCAACGGCTCAAAGAAAAAGACGTTATGACAAACAACGGCTCACTTTATAAAGCCTTTAGGAGCAAGAAAACCAAATAGCCTTCAACATATGCACGTACATTTGTACCCTTTCCTCTTATGGACAGCTTAAGTCAGTCTTGTTGAAATATAGTTACATTACACGAAGGACATAAAAGTAGGTTACGTGCACGATGAATATATCCAGGTTATAAACATTGTTTTTATTCCACTACAAACACCATTAATGGAATAAACACCTGATGATGTTCAGTTGTGATAAGAACATTAACACTGAAATCCCAGTGAGATTTTGCTTATCTTTATTGCTTTAGTCAATAGACACAAAACAATTCTCAATTAATCCAAAACGTATCAATTCATCTTTGTAGTTCACAGATTATTGATCAGGAAAATCAAGTAATTGTTTTAAAGAATAATTCCTAAGGGACATTTTGGTGATTGAACTTATTTAGCAGAATAACTTACTACTACGCCGAAAAATGTTGACTGTACAGATAAAGCTTTATTTGTCCAAACTATGCAGTATTGTCATTTTGCCATGCCTTCATAAAGCATATGTCTAGTATATAGTTTTGGAGAAAGTCACTTAGTGGCGTTTCCAATTCACTTTTTACATGATGTTGATGACTGTGTTGTTGAGCGTTCCTTAACTAGTTGGTGAACATATGGTAGTGTAGAGTGTAGCTGGCGAGTCATTTATTACATGATGTTGATGACAGTGTTGTTGAGAGTTCCTTTACTAGTTGGGGAACAGGTGGTAGTGTAGAGTGTAGCTGGCGAGTCATTTATTACATGTTGTTGATGACTGTGTTGTTCAGTGTTCCTTTACTAGTTGGTGAACATGAGGTGGTGTAGAGTGTAGCTGGCGAGACATTTATTACATGGTATTGTTGAGTGTGTTTTTGACGAATCCTTTATGGAAGAATGGCGGGGAGTGTAATTAACGACCATTTATTATTGGATGTTGGAATGTGAAACTCACGAATCGGCCATTATTAGGGGCTGGAGATTGGTAAGAGTGTAGTTGACGATTCGTTTATTACAGCATGATGAAGAGTCTAATTGACGATTCGTTCATTACAGGATTTTGGTGTGTGTGTGTAGTTGACGAATAATGCAAATTGAGATTGCGGATATCACTAGCTAACTTATCATTCATTACATGGCAATATACTTTGTGTAATATTGAAAGCGTAGATATACATGTAACACATGCATATTTTTGTAAGCATATTTTTGTAAGTAAATATGCAGGAATATCACAATATACAACAGAGCATATGATTCAGAAAGAAGAGTAATACATGAACATTTGAAAAAGTAACAAAAGGCATTCTCAATTCATTTAACATTGTTTCACGCTCTGGATTGAATCGTTTTGTGCTAGCTCACCAAAACAGTCAACAGCTAGACTTTGCACTCTGACACATTCTTCAGACAGCGAGCGAACGAGTTATTGCTCTTACACCCAATGAAAAGGAGGATGGTACCAAAGGGGTCATCAGAATACTGATATCGAAGAAGAAAAATGAAATACAATTGCTAAAAGAAACACAACAAAAAGACAAACAATGATTCACAAAACACTACAATGGATACCGGTAATCGAGCAGTATGAACAAAACACTACATTGGATACCGGTAATCGAGCAGTACGAACAAAACACTACATTGGATACCTGTAATCGAGCAGTACGAACAAAACACTACAATGGATACCGGTAATCGAGCAGTACGAACAAAACACTACAATGGATACCGGTAATCGAGCAGTACGAACAAAACACTACATTGGATACCGGTAATCGAGCAGTACGAACAAAACACTACAATGGATACCGGTAATCGAGCAGTACGAACAAAACACTACATTGGATACCGGTAATCGAGCAGTACGAACCACACTTAAAATCGGGAGCGATTCGGATGCTCTGGAGTTAAGGATACGCAGTTACTGCTTCACTGACAGCTGCCTCCTTAGCATAGAAGTGGCCCAAGCAAATTTATAAAATTTTGGTATTACCCGATTGTGGGATGGAACCCACGATATATGGCACTCAATACCAACCCACTATCTATTACAACACCGATATCTTAGACTATAATCAACAACAATATGAAAACTATTTCATTTATATCTACGTAAAGTATAATGAGCTACACAAATCTCACTGCTTAAAAGAAGTTTAAAAAGACAATTTGCATTTAATCTTAGGTACATAACTCTTGTGTAAACACAAGACACTATTTTCAATATATGTAAGTGTTTCCAATGAATATTTTTACAATCCCCTTAAAGGAGCCCTCCCCAATATAGCCAGTGCTGAAGTAGTGATGCACCATTACATCGAAATCAAAGAAGGTATTTCACTGTACACCATTTATCAGGGGGAAAAACCCTGATAATATGAAATTAGGCATCTTTTCTTGAGAACCATGTATCAATGATTATCAATTATTGTTCTTTTTAATAGATATAACACGATATCTGTGTGTATCTTAAATGATTTAAAATTGTCCAGTAATATTTATCGTGACTAAGGACATTGCTCTGAAGATTCAAGGGTAAATTAAATGTATATCGTAGACTGGCATGACATATGGCATGTCTAATCGTCTCCAGTGAATAACGATTGTTTACTGCAATTCTTGGCGAGCTGGTTGAAATTGGGCAAATAAAACTATCACTAGTTGAGAAATATTATTTTTGACAAGAAATAGTATGCATACAATAAATTCTAATGAAAACTGACGGCCTAAAAAGGGGCAACATTAACGATTACGAACGACAGTCTGGCTCGTAAAGGGTCACCATTATTGATATGGCACGACTTAGAACTTTGATGGGACTGCCATAAATGGCTAAGAATGATGATATGAATCAAATAATGCAGCCATAAATAGTTAGAAATAAGTATCTGTTTCAGAAGGGGTGCTATAAAAGGAAAGGAATGACTATGAGACTCAAAAGAAGAAATCATAAGGGGTTGGAACGACTTCTGACTCTTAAAGGGGTGCTATAAAAGACATGGAATGACTATGAGACTCAAAAGAAGAACCCATACAGGGGTTGGAACGACTTCTGACTCTCAACGAAGGACACAATAAATGGAAAGGGATGGTTACTCCGATGATTAATATTGATAAAAGAGCTGGTTTTGTTATGTTCTTTCATGTTCATCTTCACCATGATAAATTGTAAGGGCATCTATATTTGCCCTGTATAGATACAATGAGTGAGTGAGTGAGTGAGTGAGTGGGTGTTGTTTAACGCCAATTCAGAAATTTTTAGCCATATCATGGAGAGAACAAGTTATTTGCAATGAGATGATGATGAGGTCCGCTTTGTACTAGACCAACACGCTTAGTTGGACTTTTATAGTGCTATCCCACTGAAACAACAGTCTGCGGGTAGACATGTCGCTCCACTCGTACACATTATTCTGATTCCGAGCCGACCAGTCTTTGCTCTTTCTCCTTAATGCGGCGTGCTTAGCGGAGAAGCAACAAATACCAATTTTATAATCTTTGGTTTGACCCAATCGTGACTCGAACCCACGATCTACCGCACTCGAGGCGAGTGCGCCACTGATGCTGTTGGTGCATACACCATCGTGTACTATTATACATTAGTTTGGTGATGTTAAGCGTTCTTAGATCTGTACATTCAAGATCAAATATGTATTTAAACATTTGTCTAACATTTCCTTGATGTCGAACTTTGAAGCTTGATTTATATTTACACCGTTACAAATAGATTTAATGTGTTGTTCCTTAAACGTTGACATAAAGTGACGTGTATGTATACTATGAATAAACATAAAGATGCAATATTTGTCTTTTAGGAAATGATTTGCGAGTTCTAAATAATTGATGTACAATTATTTAGAATTTGTCAATGTTTTTAAATAATGTTTCGTTTTGTATTGGAGGCACACTTTGGGTTGTTGAATGACCTATTATTAAAGTGTACATCCATCATACATTATGTGACTCCATCATCTTGAAGTTTATGTTAAACTATAAAATTGTCATTTCGTTAGATTATAATATTACTCAAGATACGGTCTCATTCAAAATGATAGCACGATGTATTCCCTTGGTATTTATTTCAGTCTGTCCTATCACAAATATAAAGAATCAAGTCATTTAATCTGTCTTGAGGATTAAACTGATATCGTAAAGCACTTGCATGACCGATTCATTTCACTTAGAAGGGAGGTTTGCGCCCATAAATCTAGTTTAACCCTGCCAGTTGTTATTGAAGTGTCTGCACCAAGCTAAGAAAGTAGACGGTCATGTATTTGTGTGTTAGGGGTCAGAGGTCATGTATTTGTGTGTTAGGGGTCAGAGGTCATGTATTTGTGTGTTAGTGGTATCGAATTTGACTCTTTCTACGATTTTGATATTTGGTTTTGGAATTGTTCAGACAGTGTGGGATATTTTTTTTCCTTCATTTTATTGAAACATGCTAAACACGTGATATTTGAAACACGCTTCATCTAGTAAAATGGAACATTGACACTAAGAGTAAGATATGATATTAAATGGTTATAAGGAATGGAAAAACAGACAAATTTTGTACAAGTCTAGACTGTTTCAATTTCAAATATTCGGAATTTATTGTGAAGTTAATATCTTTACCTTCCAATGCCGTATATTGTATACATATGATACATCCTGGTATTTTATTAGCGTTGAGAAATGTCTACATTTTTCTCACTTAAACATGCTATATTTTCATTAATTACCAATTTTATGTTCATTGGCAACAATTGATCTTTCTACGCAATCGGATATAGCTATATTGCAGAAGCAACATACATTAATCGCAATCACTGCCTTCAGTGAACTACTATTTTTGTTTTTATTTCGTCTATGCTCAATGTTTATTGGGAGGAAATACCATCCGGGGTTAAAAAAATATGTATCAATTATCAAAGAGAAAGCTCAAAAATCATTCAAACGCTATTATAACTGAGATATTGTTGAAAGTGGCGTTAAATACCATAATAAATCAACCTAAATGCTCCTCGAAGAGGTAAGAATCTTTGGCCTCCAACCTGGGATCGTGTGTGAGGACGTCCACTAGTCGATTGATTGATTGGTTTGATTTGATTTTTGGTGTTTAACGCCACTTTCAACAATATTTCAGCTATATCATGGCGACCAGTTTTAGTGGTGGAGGAAGCAAGAGTACCCGGAGAGAACCACCAACCATGGGCAAGCAACTGGTAAACTTTATCACTTGTGGTTGCGAGTCGAGTGCACCCTTTTTGTAATTTACAAAGCCGGGCGCGAACCCACGCCGTATTGGTGATAGGCTTGTATAAGTTGTTAGATCCAGCGACCTAATTCATTGAGCCACCCGGGCCCCTCCGACTAGTCGACGTATCTTGACTAATGCAAAGAATAATCATGAACATGGGGAGACGACATCAGAGCTTAAATAAAAAAGATGTAAAGATTGCAGATATGTATATTAAGTCCTTAAAATAAGCACGATTGGGATATATGGTACCCCTACAAATTATTAAGGAGGCTTGAGCAGTATTTCCAACTTAAGCATGGAAGTGGTAAAGGCGTGTCCTTGTCATGTCGGGTGGAACTTTGATTAGATATGGAAACATTTTTATTGACTTAATAACATTGATACATCTCCATGGTTAGAATCTTATCACAGAAACATGCTGAAATCCAGAACAAATTAACGTAAAATCAATGTAGAAGACCAGAGTTTATCCCAGAGAACCCTCTTGTTGCCCTTTCTCATTACCTTCCTTGATTAAATATATAGTGAAGATATGTATTTAAGTTCCCGACTCCATTAATTATGGCTGTAAAGTAGGGCTGACAATTTGTATTGAACATTGTTTATTCTGGTCTAGATCTAAATGTATTCTTGTGATAGCAAGATGACAGTCTGATATTTAATATTTAACGAGATTGAGTTTGATAAATAGAAAAAATATTAGATTCTCCAGCAAATCGTGTGGTCTATTGTTTTTCTAAACTTACATGTCCGATAACACTGACGTATCCAAACACCATGGAATATGCTTTGGGGTTGAGGAAATAAAATTGAATATCTTTTTTTCTAGCAGACATGATTGAAATCAAGGACTCGTATGACAATTATTTAGCTTTCTATGACACTGTGAAATTAAATATGTGCTTCACTTATTAATTTGTAATTACATATAAACAATACAACGTTCAGCTGATTTTAATTTCAAAGGACAGACAGTGGGCCATTTATTTTTAGTTTTACTTACCAATTGAGCTATACCTTTCGAAACATTTTAAAAAATTTGATCATATTTAAGAGCCGTAAAGCATGCAGCCGGTAGAGAATCAAATTTCAGTAGCATCCAAGATTGTATGTTGTTTTTTTTTAAGAAAAAAAAAGAAATACTTAACAAACAAAATGAAAAAAAAAAACCACACTATTGTATCGGATTAGTTCCAATATCCAATAGAAATATCGTAGAAAAGGAAAAAATGTAATACCCTAACACACAAATGCATTGTCACTCACTTTCCTGGCTTAGTCCATGCACTTCAATAAAAGGTGCAGGAGTAAAAGTTGCTTTCTAGCTTACACGACGGGTGTCACATATGTAGCAGGAAATGTCTACCTGTCCGGAGCACATGTGTTCACACCGGTTTTTAGTGCGGTTTGTGTTGATCGATCAATGGTTTTCTGTGTAGTGTTTTGTATATTATTGTTTGTTCTTTTGTCTTTTTTTCTTTTGACCAGTGTATGTTCTGTCCTTCGACTTATGGCTACTGGTTACCGCTTTGGTATCTTCAAACTTTTCTTACATATGATCTATATGACATTAAAGACATTTGAAATGTCTACGGTGAACTCAACTGTTTAAGAAATGCATAGACCACTTCATTTGAAAGAGGAAATAAAATGTAAACAATCCTCGTTACATTCAAATTTATAATAAGATCTCTCCAGAAAAAAATCCCCATAAATTATTTCATCCAAGCCACAGATTCAACAGTACGTAATTAACAGAATATTAAGCGCGAACATATCCGTAGTTTCAACTACTTATATGGTTTATTAGATATATTTATTCTGTCAATTTACAATTCCTAAATAAATGTAATTATTATTGAAGCTACGGTTGTATATATGTAATCTAAGCTAATTTTGGCTCTGCTTAGGTTCTGTGGATTACTTGCTCCTAAACACTATTAAATCACATGGTTTTCTGACAATCTTTTCACTATTAGCGTACTTGATCAAGTTTTTTTTAAGAAATGCGTCGTGAGGCATTAATTTATATATCTACGCTTTTTTTTTTTATAGCACAATATTAGGAGTGAAAACATATTTAGTTTCGATTACAAATGATTTACCCCTTGTTCTTAGTGGGGTTCGTATTTCTCAATCTTTGGTTTTCTATGTAGTATTTTGTAGATCATTGTTTACCCTTTTGACCTTATTCTTTTGACCATTGCATTGTTTGTCCTTCTTCGAAATAAAGCTGCTGATACCCCTTTGGTATCTTCTCGTGCATCTCTTTATAGAATCTAGCAAATCACTGTTTACAAATGTAATGAATCTTCCCTGCAGATAATTCGGTCAAGTAAAAAAATCATTTACTATCGTTTCTTTAATGAATTTCTTTGATTGCAGATATAAATATTTTATATTTTAACCCTTTTTTCCATAGAATAGAAGTATCTGACATGTTTTTCGCAAATTATGTAAATTTGTGGTTCTAAACAGATTTTTATGGAGTTGACATTAAGCCACAGCACAGAATCTATTCCATCATTATCCAGATGTCATACCAGTAATTACATTGTGGACAAACCAATTATCTATTTTCGTCAATGAAGAAAACGTCTGAAAGTTTTACGTTGACGGGATTATCGATATTTAAACCCAACAACAGATTTCTGGCCAAGGAGATGAAAGCAGCTTATGTCTACACAAAATCGATTTTATGTCAAAAATTGCAAATATCTCAAGCAATGAGACTAGTTGAAATTAAATTAACCATCTATGATAGTATATTACTCTTCTGTGCTTAACTTGTTACCGTTGTGCTTCATTTCCCCAAAGACAGACATCTTCTCTAAACGACCATTTTGTCCTATTTTATGAATATCTTGGCATTTTATTTTCCGAAAAAGAGAAAAGAACATTTATATGTCACAGTGCATCTTGCAAGCGATCTTAAAGTGGCCAATAATTCCCCTTTAATGCTTTACAGAAGCTTTATTGATGCTTATTGACGATGCTTTGTTAATGGTGTCAATAATTTATAAATTACGTAAACACAAAATCATACAAAAAACAATATATATGTATAAATCAATTGGAAGCTGAGCTACAGAAAGTAGATTTCAAATAAAAAAATAAAAAATAAAGGAATCATTAATATGTTTTCATACAGATTTGAACAGAATTTTCTTTTGTATATTAAAATCAAAGACTTTGATATCCAGTAATCAACATTATTGATTTCCTAAAGAGTCGGTAAATCTTTAGAATAAAAAACAAAACCAACTGCTTCTTCGTCGAATGTTGATTGCGATCAAATATTTGACGGCAATATAATGCAACAGGGTCACAGCTAAATAATATGTTATAGATAAATATTGCGTGTGTGGAAATGTTGTCAAATACAGATAAAAATTGACTTGTATCAAATATCGGAGAAACAACATCATGGGAATATGAAGTATGAACAACTGGAGTTGTACGAAATGTTACTCGAGTTTTTACCACTGTTCTATTGAAAATCGATGACAAAACGCAAGTACAATCAGCCCTACACACCATGGATATATACAGATATATATTGAAAATCTGATAAACAGTGGAAGAACAAAAATGCCAAAAGGAAATCTGGTTGAGAATTATTGAGCATGGCTAGTTTGTGCTGAGAAAGGAGTGTTTTTTGTCCTAATCAATACCATATAAGACTTCTGGTATAGTTACATGGTTTGACAAGATTAACCAAGTATTTATTGTTATACTAATTAACATAAACATGGGAATCATAATTAGTTTAAATACTGGAGGAAATTGATTCAACCTTGAATTGATGAGAATGGCTATGTTGCAAAGAACGGATCATTCATAAGGTTAGTGTGCCATTTTATAAATGTACAACTTCATTCTTTGATACATGTCACTTAATTCTTTTTCCCCTTTTTTCTGGAAATTGCAAAATATGACAATAATTTATTGAGAGATTATGGTTTAATTATAATATTTTGTGTCTATCGGTATCAATAAATAATAATATGCTATTTGCTTTATAAATGTGAATGGTTGAATTAATTGATTTTTAAATTGTTTTTCTGTTTATTATAATTCATTATTTGGGGGGACCCCCCCCCCCCACCCCACCTAAAAAAACCCCACAAAAACTAACAACTAGAAATTATGGATTGCACAATGTTCTTTTGACAAAAAAAAACTTAGTAGAAACTGGAATTCAACAGAACCAACTGCCATCTTCTGTCTATATACGATATACGATGTAGTTAAAATCAGCTCACATTAGTCAAGAGGTATGGGTCACATAAACATTTGCAAAACACATGTAATTATGAAAATAATAAACACTTAATATAGTGAAAACTACATATTAATTTTGAAATTTGAATTTGGCTATATATATATAAATAAATTGTATGTAGAACGTTATATATGTAGGGAACCAGACAACATCACAGATTGTGAGAGACATTCGGGCCTATGCTTGATTTATTTTTAAATCTTGAGCTTTCACTTTAAATTAAGCGTTGTGTAGTTGAAGTGGAAAACCAATTTCCATATTTTTCGAGTGGGCATTACTATGAGTTTTTATTTTATTTTAATTTAGAGTTAAAATGAGATCATATTTAATGTCTTTGTTATTATTGCAGGTGTTCATGAAAACGAATTTAATATCTCCCGTATATTTGTTTTAGTTGTTATTTGGTCTATCTATACGTATGCTACTATTGCAAGTAATAGCCATTTGACCAGAAAAGATCTGATAATCACAAACCCTACAGTCAAATACCAAGCATAAATATTCTTCCAGGAAAATATGATCATGTTGCCGTCTATTTAGAATTTGACGTTAAGCCTCGAATACAGTAACAAAAGCATACCTTTATACAAACAAATAAAAATAAGAAAAAATAACAACAAAAATCAAAATAAACACAAACGGAACAAAACAAAATAAAATTTAAAAAACAACAGCCAAACAAACTGGGACACCATCAAAAATAGCCAAGCAAACTGGGACACCATCAAAACAGCTAAACAAACTGGGACACCATCAAAAACGAAATAATAATGATCCAAAAGCCATATTATTAACATAAATATAGATTTCAATGTCAGATATGCTTAAAAACAAATTAAAGCAGCTAGTTTAAGAGCATATCCCTGAATATTGGCAAAACCATAGGACGGCCTATCCTCTATAACTAAAGAAATTTAAAACAAAGGGCTACACGGAACGAAGACTCATACGGCCGTAGCATGTCGATAAGGACGAGTTGAACACGTGTATATTAAAAGCAAGTGTAGACACAGTAAAAATCTGTGGACAATAATGTGTTGGAAACAATACTATGCTGGAAACGGTAATTTGCTAGGCCAATGTATTTTGGAAATTTGTCTTGCTTTACTATTTAAAGTGTTAAATAAGGCTTTCAAAATTACGTATGTTGTGCCACATTTATACTCCTTTTCAAAATAAAATATTTATTCAGTGTCAATTGTTTTTTTTTTCAAATTCAGAAGGATCCTTCAACCACAACTTAAGTTGTAACACGGAAACCGTCTTGCGTGATGTTGGATTGCCAATGAACATGACAATACTGCATAAGTAGAAAATACTATATGCATTTAAAATGTTTGCACAACAATACCAAATGCTTAACCAAAGTAGTAACTTTAACATGACAGAATTTTCGTCTCACCCAGAGAGTTTTTCAATGTTAAACTTCGATCTGTAATATAGATCTAAAACACCTCTTGGACATTCATCAACCATAAGAAAATTGATCAGTAGGGACTCTCGTCCATCAAATAAGACAGAAAACTAATCATCGACCATATCCAAAAGCTAATGCTATGAAACAGCAATTGCAGTTAGATTTTTCTAGCACAGAATATATTTCATCAGATGAGTTTCATGAAATATGTAATATGGCAGCTGATTCTAAATATCCTAAAAAGCCCGATATAGTAATAATATGTAAAGGCGTTGCTCAACTATTTGAATGCAGCAGGACCCGGTGAACTGAAAAAGCCTTGATTACACAAACAGTGTATACAAAGGATTTTGTCGCTATAGTAACTGGATTTGTAACAAGAGTAACACGACGGGTGCCACTAATGGAGCGGAAACTTCTTGCTCGTCCAGAGCACCTGAATCACCAACGGTTTTCTGTGTAGTGTTATGTATATCATTGTTGTTTGTCCTTTTCCTTTAGCCATTGTGTTGTTTGTCCTTTTCCTTTAGCCATTGTGTTGTTTGTCCTTTTCCTTTAGCCATTGTGTTGTCTGTTCTTTTCCTTTGGCCATTGTGTTGTCTGTTCTTTTCCTTTAGCCATTGTGTTGTCTGTTCTTTTCCTTTGGCCATTGTGTTGTCTGTTCTTTTCCTTTAGCCATTGTGTTGTCTGTTCTTTTCCTTTAGCCATTGTGTTGTCTGTTCTTTACCTTTAGCCATTGTGTTGTCTGTTCTTTTCCTTTGGCCATTGTGTTGTCTGTTCTTTTTTTCTAATTACCCTTTATATCTTCAAAGTTTTCTTAACTATGATTTTTCAAAGATGTTTAAATACTACTTAGAAAACAGCACATGTTGCGATAATATATGAGAAAGTTCCTATATACAATTCTGAAAATTACAGGCCAATTTCTCTGACGTAGAGCACATTGTTGTCAGTAGCATTATGACACATGCGGATAAATATGACATCTTTTATACTCTTCGATAAAGGTCACGAATATCAAGGTCATGCGAAACCTAATGAATAGAATTTATTAACGACGTTCGGCCAAACTGACATCTCAATAATGGACTTTTTTTTAAAGGCATTTGATAAGTTAGCCATTATTCACTTCCACATAAACAAATCGATTACCTTTAAACGGTCCAATGCAGGGCTGCAAGGTTCGTCACCAATAAACAGCGAAACATATCAAGTATTGGTGACATGTTACAACACTTCAACTGGCAGTATTTAATAAAAACATAGATATTTAATTTAGCGTACATGATACGTTTCTGGAATAAGAAAGGCGTAAAGCTTCTCGACTTATCACGATGTATAAGATAACAAACGAAAAGAGTATCCATTCCAAATAAAGACAGACTTAAAATACTCTTGAGGCAATCACGACACATGCATTACTCGTCTTTTATTGCCCCCCCCTCCCTTGTCATATTCAAAGAAGACAAGAATAGTTTCTCCACGTACGATATCTAACTGACACCACTACCACAGCTCATAGTAATGAGTCGTTCGTTCGACTGGAACCACTACCACAGCTCATAGTTATGAGTCGTTCGTTTGAGTGGAACCACTACCACAGCTCATAGTTATGAGTCGTTCGTTTGACTGGAACCACTACCACAGCTCATAGTTATGAGTCGTTCGTTTGACTGGTACCACTACCACAGCTCATAGTTATGAGTCGCTCGTTTGACTGGAACCACTACCACAGCATATAGTTATGAGTCGTTCGATTGAGCCATTCAAATCTGCTGTGTACTCTATCAAATACTAATTTATGACATTTGTAAATAATCTTAACCCTTTCAATTGTAATATGCAGCTTTCTGACATAATAATCGATTGTTGTTGACGGCGGTCAATATTTTGTAGAAGACGGAGCAAAAGAACTAAAGGATCAAAGTCTCGACGATTATAGGTTCATTTTAGATTTCATCGTTATCAAAACAATGTCCAATATATGGATCATCTAATTTGCAATGGATTTCGAAGCTATATAGTATATTCTTTCAGTTGGTATACTAAGCCAATTTTAAAGATTCAGAGAGGGGTCCTTCCCTTAATTGTGATCCATCATTGTTATTTGCGTTCATCAGATATGGATTTGTGTACATTAGCAATAATGTTAAATAGTTGCTGCTCTGCATATTACAACACTAAATTCTAAATATAAATACTTTGCAAATGAACCACCAGTATTTAATATAAAACATGGTTGAGGAAATTATTATTCATAATAAAAGTACAGTCTTTCAGTATTAATCAGTGGATTAAGTATATAAAGTGAACTCTTTTTTGTGAAACTCAGACGCATTTTAGCCTTTTTCAAGGCAGCGCTTATGAGGCAAATTGCGCATTTTTTGCATTTACCACCCCCACCCCCCAACATGCATGACGCCACTGATGAATGATTGTCAGAACCCGATTGTGTCATCAGATTACTTTTGAGCCCGATTGTGTCATCAGACTACTAGTGGGACCCGAAGTGATACTCATGTTAAAAATCAGGTGACAACTCATGATCGAGAAACAGTCCAGATTTGACTACAACAAAAGGAACATCTGTGACACACAGATTTCATTATAGTTAACTAAGTAATAATGGCGACAGTAAATCTTGATGACTTTCACTTTATCACTTTGGACCCACTGGTTCTGTAGCTGCCTTGTTATCACCAACATCCCATCAAGGAAATCCTGATAAGAAATACAAGCTCTGGAATACCGTATCATCTGAAAGGAATCTACTACATATGCAGGTTCGGCTGGAAGTTTGCTACATATCAGAGGAAATGTTCACAATAGAAAAAATGAAATCGTCTCTCTTGTCGTAGTGTTTTGGTCTTAACAGATAGTCGTTTTCAATTTCAATACGAAAATATGAAGCAAGTTAGGAACTGCTGTATTGTGCAACAGATTTAGTCTTGACGACAAATTATTCGACCTATTAACACAATTAAGTCCTCCATATTTGTTTTGTTTCGTTTTAAAAATGTTTTATAAATCTATTTATGCAATTAATTGAAGAATATATTATTCTAGAACAGTGATACCATAGTATTGTGTTCTTGTTTTTACTTATACTGAGTTTATCCTGGCATATTTTACAATCCACTTTTGATAATGTTTTGCTTGTTTAAACACAATACATTACGGACGCGTATTAAGGCCATTCGACTAATACATTCTCAAAATTTCCACTTCTGGGGTAAGTGTAAATTGAGCAATAGTCTATAAATATACATAAGCTAAACTAGCAACACAATTGCTACTGTTCTTGATTTCAAAATCACAATTATGTTTAGAACGATGTACATGACGGCCATTAAGGACTAATACATGAATAGCTAGTTCCATGAAAATAGATAATAATACTATAGTAAAATGTAGTACCCTCGGAGGCATAGTGACACATTTAGTAGAACAAAAACCCCAACAAATCAAAACCAAAGGCATCGGGACAAAACAATTTCCTACACCATTTTTCCAGGAATGCGACCAGACGCAAAAGGGGTCAGACCCTTTAAAGGTATCTACCGCGAAGTATTCATTTTACATTTGCTTTGATAACTTAAACCATGAACAATGCATAAGATTCAAAACATCGACCATCAATATCTTGTACATCTGGACGTATTTAATAACAATAGCACTATTGATAGCTTTTCAACATTAATTCATTTTAATATGTTTTCTGTTCACAAAGAAATTGTCTATAAGATATGCCTTGCTATTTTTCCTCATTTAATGCTTGTTTCGTTTCAATGGCAATCTATATTTTGAGTTCATTTGTCATTAATCTGGCACAAATATAATTTAATATAAAGTCAAACATTTATATTATTGACAATCCTCCGTGATATTGTTAATATGAGATGTAATTGCATCATTTGTACTTTACAACAGAGGAACAACCACACGGACATGTGCATCATTGCTGCGTTTATCTGATTTCCTTTCTATGTGTATTGATTAAGTTCTTATGTTACATTGATTTCCACTTAAAACGCTTCCAACACAGTGACAACTTTTGCATATCCACGCTGGTTATAAGGCCTTTTGCAACAAATACATTTTCTATGATCACCATCAGAAGCCATTCGTCCGTTACCATACTTAAATTGTTCATTATAAATTCAATTCATGGCCAGTCGTCCATATATATCCCAGTGCTATCATACCCATTACAATATTTTCTAACTACATCAGAATTATTGCATAATATATTAATATTAGCATAACACCACACAATATTCAGCTTCCTAGATGACCGACTATCATCAGAAGTTAATGGACGGAAGAGTAGTATTTCCAATCCTGACATTTTTAATAAACTTCTGCTGTATGTCGACAATCTCGAACGCGTCTTCAGATATATAGGATAAAAAGCCATGTTATACTCATATCTACTAATAAACATATAATCCTAGTTATTGAACTGTTGCCTTGTGTTAAGTGTTCGGTGTTTTGTTTATCAGATATATAAATCAACATCGCGTATTAAAGGCAACCAGATGAAATAAACGTTTTTATCAGTGTACATAGACCAAAGGACCATGTGAGATATTATCATCACTTCGCATCTTTCTTTTCGTCCATTAGTTTTTCATATTTCATATTTTTCTCTGAAATCACTGGATAAAATGGAATCAAAGTAGGCATCATGTTTCATTGATCGTTCTTAAAATAATTTGTGATTTTTGTTTGATTTGGAAATCATGATGCAAAGTAGGCTTCAGCATTCAGTATGTCGGAGAAACCGGTCGTACATTAGAACACATACACAGGAACATCATTACCGGTTCCGGTGATATAAAAAAGAAATCAGAATATTTATTTACCAACATTACAAAAATGCATATATGACATCAAATATGTGAAGGTACAGCCACTAGAAACAGTAGAAAGAAGACATCTGTCCAATTCAAGAGACAATTTTCGTCATATTGTTGGTATTCCAATAGGAGCAAATTGTGTTCCTCTCATTGCTGATTTGTTTTGATACTGCTATGAATCTCAATTTATCTAAACGATATCTTAACTACATAATCGTTTTTAAATTTTTCCTTGCGAAACATACGTTGAATAAGGCTAACATCATAAACGACCCGTGTCAATTTTGTCATGTCATTTCTCAAGGTGAAGTTTTGCATATTACGCTTTTACAACAAGAGACTTATTCTTTTCACATCGTTAATTTTCCTTTCTTAGATGGCGACGTTCATGTGGTACCATCATAAGTAGTCCACGTTTCATAATTGACTCGTTTTACCCGTGTTTGCAATAATGATGGCTGCATTTAATGATAGCAGAAACACTTTTACACCAAGGATACTTTTTTCATAAATTATTCAAAGTTTTCACTAAATTTCAAAACCATTATATAAATACAATTCTACATGCAGAGATCTAATAAAAAAATATATATCCCTACAATATTTTATGGCGACTTTACAAAAGCTAAAAAGTTGAAATCTGACATATATAGGCTAACAAAAACAAATAAAACATAGTAAAATCGTAAAGGCTCTGATTTAACAACTATTGTTGATTCTTTTAGACGTGTTTCCTTTGCTAAATATATAGATAATCTGTTGGTAGAACCAGTAGGTCTAACTAACAATTAAATCAGTACTTTTATATATGATTCCATATTATATTACTATTTTGTATTGAATATTGTTCGTTGTGCTCAGTCATTAGTTTGCTGTGAAGTATTGCTGGTCCCTTTGTCCTCTTTATCTTTTGGCCATTTCATTATCTTTTCTTAGATTTGTGTATTTTGATTTCCCCCTTGGTATCTTCAAACATTTTCTAATACTAAAATTTGATTACCTATTTATTTTGACCTCCCTTTAAACCACTGGTCTCTTTGAATGTTTATTACTGATTTATATTAAATCTATCAGAAGTATCAGTTTTTGTTTTGTCTTTAACCAACAGATTCTACACTTCTAAGCCATACAGACAGTTTAATTCTACACTTCTAAGCCATACAGACAGTTTAATTCTACACTTCTAAGCCATACAGACAGTTTAATCACAAGCATTCACTGACCCTGCTAGTGTACTGGCATTTACTTTTGAGATCGTAGATGGTCGTTTTCAGTGGAAGCGAATATGTATAAGCTTTTTATTGGGTTTTTTTTATATCTGCATTGGCGTGGGAGACCCAATTATCAACGAGCGTCTTTGGATCCCATTCACCGGTATAACCACACTACACTTTCGTGCCTCTCCGAATCCTGGATCTGGATTTTTACCGTCATGTGTCATAGTGTTTTTATTTTCAATGAGGTGAGAGGTGGTTTTCTTGTTTTCGTTAGAATTGATGACCATCACTGTTGAAACGTTCTTTTCATTTAGATATCTCGGTAAGCTTGTATGAGTAAAATAAGATAGACAATTTGAACATATAAATCGATCCATACTTAGGAATGGTAAGGAACTAGAATTATGTATGTTACCGTCATAATAAGGAAATTACCTATCAAGTAGAGATGATTATTGTTTTCGCTTCACAAACGCTTGCTAAATCATTTAGTATTAATTTTAGCAGTATGGAAACGGTAGCGTTGGTGTACATTTTCCAAATATTATTATGCATACGAGACAAATGGACTAGCTGAGAAATATGTAATCTATGTGATAATGTTAAAAAATAAAAAACTGTCGGAGCAATACTTAATAAAATATGATAATCGTCGATACCCCTAACACACAAATACATGACCGCTCACTTTCCTGAATTGGTACAGGCACTAGAATATAAATTGGCGGGATTAAACTAGTTTTATGAGTCAAAATCTCTTATCTTTGTGTAACGATGTGGTCATGCAATTGCTTTCCACAATTCTGAGTTCTGTTTTCAGGTGCGTTCGTGTTGCTCGATCTTTAGTTTTCTGTGTAGTGTTTTATTTTTTAGATCGTTGTTTGTTCTTTTGTTCTTTTTCTTTTGGCCATTGTGTTGTCTGTCCTTCTTCGATTTACAGATTCTGATTACCACTTTGGTATCTGCCTGTGTTATGAATATAGACCAGAATATCATATGTAGCTGCAATGTTGAAGACACACAATTCTCATGCATTTTTTTTTAATTGCAGGACAAGAGGATAAATAAATGCTTCTTGGAAAGCCTATTGTTCTAAATTTAAAATGATATTAGAACACAATAATAGGGATAGTCCTGTGTATGTGTGGATGTTAAGCATGCAATAATGAATCACGGCCAGAGAGGTTCTCTTACCTCTTTGAATTTTCCTTAGTTATTTTTATAAAATGTTAAGAACCGAAAATATATTTAGTGTTTTTGTTTTGTTTTTACATTATAGATTCTACATATAATTTAGCTGGTATGGCAGATATCTTTGCCATTTTCAAATTGTGCTATGTTTTTGACAGAAAATGGACATTTCTCTTAATTTACCACATTTTAAAATAAGTCGTTCTAAGATAACAATACATGATTTGTCTGTACACCTACATCAATGACAAGGAGATATCTATAATGTAATTAGCTATTATATAAAAAAAAAATTGCACGGGGATATGAAATCCAGTACTTTTTCATTATATATACAACTGTCAACACTGATTATTGTCATTTTGTGACATTATTATATTTTCCCTGAAAAATGTAATAATAGAACCGGCAATAAAGATGAACTGTTTATTTGATGCTGAAACTTATTTGATTTACAGACTGAAAAAAAAAAGTAATTATTTATTTTATTTCGCTTACAACTGATTTGTGATCGTTTAATTACTAGCTAAATTCATATTTAATGCTTTTTTGTCACCAAAATCAAAATTAGACTTGTCGTTAATAGAAATAATTTACATTTAACCAAACTTATAAATTGAGTGTATGATATACATAGTTTCAGTTTTGAGGTCGGTTGTTTTTACATGACCATTATTTGACACACAGGTACTTGCTCCCGGCCACTAAATTTCTCCACTGATTTTTTTTTCTGTCAATGTATTACCAACTTAAAAATCACAAGAGAGGACGCCATTACTAACCCTTCCTCGCTTCAACTCGTTCTACTTTTATTTTTCTTCAATTTCCAACCTTATCGCTTTTATTGCTCTTTTAAATAAATCCCTGTTACAAAAAATAGCCTTTGGTCACTTAAGACACAACCAATTATCGATCCAAGCATCGAAAAGTTCCCAAAAGGATAACCTCCTACGAACAAAAGCGAAAGTTGAAACTTACTAGAAAATCACGTGGTCTTTCCGACTTTCGGAAACTTTCGACGCCTTTCATACAAGGATAACAACTAGAATGGCGTTTCCCGCTAAATTTATGACTGCCATTCTAGTTGTTTCAAAGCACAAAAGGCGTCGAAAGTTTCTGAAAGTCGGAAATACTACGTGATTTCGCAGTAATTTTCTATTTGCGTTTTTGTGACCCGGATGTCACCTTCTGAAATTTAATTTAATTTAATATATCAATTATATTGCTGGCCTCAATACATGGTTGAGAACCACTTCTGAGCGATCGAAACTTTACCCCCAAAATGATTTCATATGTAATATATGTTTCCCAGTTTATACAACATTCCAGAGTGTGTTTGTCCTATCAGGATTTCCTTGATAGAATGCTCATGCCAACTAAGTAGTTATTGAAGTAGGGTTTTCTAGTGCAAATTTTGAAGTCATCACTCCGATCAGTTTTACGGTCGACATCATGACTTTATAAAAACCGTTACAGAATATCCGACTACGGATGTCTTCCGTTTGTTTTCGCCAGAAGAACATCCTTTCTTTGTTTATGCGTGATCACCGAATATGACTTATTGCACGATCTTCGCTATTTTCCATTTCTGATCACCTGAATTCATCCTCGTTTTTAGTTGGGTTCGGTACTCAATTCTCAGTTTTCTTTTTATTTTTTTTGTGGCTTTATTTCCTGTAAGTTTGTGTTGTTCCCTCCTTTGCTCTATTTGATTTTATGTTATTGTAGCTTTTATGTTTTTCCTTGAGGTTATATATTTATGTTTTTTTGAGGTTATATATTTACGTTTCTTGTTGTTGTTTTTTTTTAATCTATTTACATATTTACCATATTTATTTTTTTATGTCAATATAGTGCTTTTTAATACATTTGTATTAGGAATTGTGTGTCCTTATCTTAAGTATGCTGTTATCTATCTTTTCAGACAAATGAAAGACATTGGTATATCGAGGTTGTAATTGCTTTCTCAGGGATCGTCCCAATTCTCTGCATGTCACGATGGATTTTTGACCTGCATGTCAAAGACAGTTACAAGCGTTTGATGAGAACCATGCTATGTTCATGTGGAAACGAGTCTACAGATTGTGGTCCAATCATCGACATAGACCAGATTCTACAAGATTATGCATGGCGTGAATTAAAACGAGACGCACGGTGGTATCAAAGTCCCCTGTTGCGAAGATCGTGTTATGAAATTGAAATCCCTTGGAATTTCTATGAATTTACTCATAAGACAGTTAAATTTGCTTTGCGAAATGGCAATCATATATCACCAGATGGATTTAAAAATGACAAACATGTCGAACTGTTTTCTACTCAATATGAAAACAACACAGCAAAAGAGCAACTTTACAATTTAAAAACAAATAGGCAAACACAAGCACGTACATATGTATCATTTCAGAAAGGCTTCGCTATTAAAGGAAAGGCAAGCTTTACAATAGACATTCCAGAACGATTTGGTCACTGTGGTGTCACAGCGAGTGCCAACGGTAAGCTTAAAGTTACCAAAATCAGAGGAGAAAGTCTTGAGGAGATGTTTACATGGCAAGTTGATAGTGATATTACTGTTGATCCCTTCCACGTGACCAATGTTAAACTTGTCGTTACCGAAGATGAATTCATTGCCGATTTTGAAGTCATGACCACTATGCGCATGCCTACCGGTGAAGCACCGATTATTTTGAAACGAAAGCGAGACAATCATATACAAGCCGTTCTACTCATATCAGACTTACACGATGCATTCTCAGACTTAAGTAACACTGTTGTTAATTTTGTAAAAACAGATGCAAGTGGAGGATCAAAGGCTGTCGTTGAATTTGTAACAACTGGTATTTTAGACAGTGTCAGATGGAGGGATCAACGAATTACAATTGAATCTAAACCTCTATCACAATCTATCACTGAAGCTGCGGACTTGTTGTACGATATACCACTCTATGCCAAAGACATTTATAGTCAGGTAATAAAACACGCAACCAAAGAACGGGAGAATCGAATAGATGCACATGAACAGCAGAATCAAGGTGCCACAGCACCACCATTTCCTAGAATGGAAACACGCGATTTACGTTTCAATATTATTCCAAAAATAGTAACAGAAGGGCCAGAAGACGTGTTTTTAAAGGAATCTGAAATGTCAATGGATGAGGCTATATCTGCTCTCTCGGCAGCTGCCCATCCGATCATACGACAAAGTGAGCTACCCAAAGTATTAGAAGAAATTAAAATAGATATACCTAAAATTCCAGAGCCACAACAACCAACTCAACAACAACGACGTCCGTCGCTGAAAAGATCCACGTATGATTCACCATTACAAGTTATCAAGGAATTAAGCCTTGAAGATAAACAGAAAAGCATAGACTCTGATCAAACCAATTCACCAGACTCGTCAGATTCTCAAAGGTTTTCTAAGGTTACAAGCGTATAAACTGTTCAGTTAGAAATCAATGTCATTGTAGACTGGCAGAATTAACGGCAACTAATATACAAATAGTTTTTGTTCATGTGATCGGAATTTTTAAACATATCTATCAAATAAATTTTGGTTAATTGTATTTTTGATATTCAGAACTATCACTTGTATAATATTTCTTAATGGAACCGCATATGTGTAATGGTTAGCGTGCTCCCCTCGAGAGTGGTAGATCGGGAGCTCGCACCCAGGTAGGGTCAAACAAGGAATATAAAATTGGTATTTGTAGCTTCTCTGCAGCAAAGAATGACTGACTCGGAATCAGAATAATGTAACTTGTTGTCATCGTGATATAGCTGAATCATTGCTCATTTGACGTTATGCAATAATCACTCACTCTGAGTTGGACGAGTGCAAAGCTGAGACAGGATCAAACTTGTTGATAGGATAACAATCCTCCTCTCTAGTGAGTGAGTGATTGTTGTTTAACGCCAACTCAACAATTTCGCAGATAATCAAGGCGAGTCCTCTCTAGTGACTAAACCACATATAAACAAACTATGAAACAAACATGCCAGAGTAAGTATTAATCAGGTTGCTAAGTAAGTAAACGGTTTCATCATTCAAGTGATTTTCCATCATGTCTTAAACAATCCATTGATTTTGTTTGTTTGTCTACGGAAACGCTCATGTTTGACTTACTGACATAGTCAATTCATCATCGTTCTGATGTTTCCTAGAGGGAGGTAACTGGAGATCTTAGCGCACCTGCTACCTTATAATTTACATTCATTATCGAAAACTGAATGCGACTCAAATTGTATGTTTTTACAGAAAATCTCAATACAACGTTCCATTTCAGAAAAGATTGTAAACAAAATGTGTTTTATGGCCTTGTCATAACAATGGGGCGGCATCAGACGTACTGAGAGTTGTCTTTGAAAGACTATCGGACATTTATGGGAACTAATGATTATATAGTAACAACAGCTAAGGTACATGGCGACGGAAAATGGCGAAATATACAATTTTGAATCTCCTACTCCGCTACTCACTTTTGTCAATATCATGGAACACGGGGGTGGGGGTTAGTGTCTAAATTTAATCTGTCAAAAATAATGAAACGCGGTGGGAATATAATATTTCTCATGCATTTTTAAGTCACACTTGAAAAGGTGTCCCGGAGTATAATAGATTTGATACAAATTAGTCATATATCATTATCGCGTTAGGCTGAATAGGATAATGAAGAGAAACTGGCAATATTTGGCACACAAGACATAGAACAATGACAAACAAAAACACAAAAACACAAAGAAAACTAAGAAAATGAGAAACATATACCTTTACCTAAAACCCGGCCTGAACCCAGGTGCTTGCCAAGGATAAGCAGTTCTTGTCTCTTACAAGACATCCGCCATGTTACTCATATAGGCAATACATGTTTGACACCACTATACAAATTAACACAAATACCATTGAAAAATATTAGCCCTCTTACTAACAAATGGGAGTAAGGACGAACCGAACATCGTTTTTATTCGGAAATCGTAGCAAATAACACACACGAGTCGAAATATTATGAAGTAAAGATAAAAACAAAAAACCAAAACGTAAGAGCAGTACGCTATTATAATTATGGACTACTTGGCCTTCAATCTTGACACTGATGAAGGCGTTGTGCCACCTAAATTAGATATCTGCGTTTGTATCTCTGGTTCGATACTGCTGCTGGTGGACTATTAGTTTCTTAAGATATCATCCACTCAGTAGTTAGTGCCTCGGAATTGACATGGTTTATTAGATATATCTTTTTGTCTAAATTTACAGTTCCTAAATAATATACAAAACATAATTATGATTGAAAACTAAGGTTCTCCTCCCTCATGTATATGTTTATTTTATATCTCCTCCCTCATGTATATGTTTATTTTATACCATTTTGTCTATCCTGTTTAGGCCCTTTGGATTTCTTGATCTCAACGACTTTAAAATTATTTGGCTTTCAAATATCTTTGCTTTGGGCGTACCTGATGAAGGTCATTCCGGAAACGCATAGTGTGCACTAAATTAGATATCTACGTTTGACTTTAGGTGTTGATAACCGCATAGTTAATGGTCCTACTAAAGTCAATTTTCCATTTTCATTACATTTACACAATATTTACATTGATAAAAATAAAATTGTTGACCTAGTTATTAAGAGAGTCGACAGGTAAATGGGATGTGAAAAATATAGGTGACCTTGGCTATCCTGTTTAAGCCCTTTGGTTTATTGCCCCCAAACACTTTTTAAATTATTTTGCTTTTTAATATTTCGATATTGAGTGTACCTGATAGAGGTTATTTCAGAAATCGTCATGCGTACTACATTTGATGTCTATCACTGAGTCGATACCACTGCTGGTGGACTATTAGTCCCCGAATGTATCATCCGTCCAGTAGTCAATGTTTTTACATAGACATGGTTTGTTAGATTCATTTATTATTGAATAGTACAGTTCCTAAATAATGTAATTATTAATCAAAACTTAAGGTGCTCCTCCCTCAGACAAAGGTGATCAAACTAAGGTGCTCCTCCCTCAGTCATAATTTGGCTTTCCAATATTTCCGATATTGAGCGTACTTGAAGATTATTCCAGAAACGCGTCGTGCACACTAAATTTGATATCTACGTTTTTAATACAACTTGTGTACAAAGAACATTAAAATTATTACTTTTTGGGGGAAGGGGGCGTGGTAATTTCATTTTCCTTATTTTAATTCCCAGTACATGTAGAAGCAAATATATGCACATTTTAGTACTTAAATCTGTAGACAGTTTTGTTTTACTTTTCTTTAATAAAATGTGTTCGTCCTCCATTTTAAATCTATTCTTTTCTCTCTTCACTAACCCAATTAAATGTGCCAATATATTTACAGAACTAAAGCCATTAAACTCCAGTCTTATTACAACACACACCATAAAAGTCCCATATGGACGAAATATTTTATTTTCCAGCACAATTCATGAAATAAACTTGATTTTAGTTTAAAAGCATCTCATCGATTTTTACATAAGAATTTCTAAAATCGTAGATATGGAGTAACTTTAACTATATCAGTTTGTCTAAATCTAATTTAATGGTTAAAAGAAGTGTGATAATTGATAATATAAAGCAAAATGTAGCTCCAGGTGTATGGAAAATCATTAGCTCTATTTCTCATTTATACATCTCAAATTGCAGAATTTGTCTCCTTATTTCAATAAATTGTACTGAACTGGTGTAAAATGAAATACCGATAATACATTGTACGAATTGGGAAAATAAATATTGATAAAAATGTGTAATTACTATAATATTGTGTTTTACAGCTGACACTGGTGAGACTTTATTAGTTGAAATGTGGATGCTTCATTCATAACTTTGTAATATTGTCATATTAGTCGAGATATTGAGGCGGCAGCCATACTAATTAATACTTTGCAATAACACAAACATGTCACAACAATTCTTACAATTTTTGTCTATTTACTGTACAGTAAATCTCCAATAAATCGTGTTCATCTGACAGCTGGACCAACAAATATTGTTCCTTCGACAGTTACACCAGCAAATCGTGTTCCTTGGACAGTTACACCAACCAATCGTGTTCATGTGTCCTGTACGCCATCAACTCGTGTTCATTCCTCTCCCATGTACACGGACAAATCATGTTCCTCTGACAGTTACACAAAAAATTGTGTTTTTCTGGTAGATTCATCGACAAATTATATTCGTCCGATAGTTTCAACAAACATGTCCAACCAACAAATTGCATAATATTGTATCGAGTACACCTCGCCATGAGCAGGATTCGAACTCTATCACGACCATGACAGCTCCTACATTACTGTAAGCATACCAGTTTTGCTACAAAGGTTTTTCAGAAATACTATATGCTTGCAAGGTACATCTAAGTCCAATTCTAAATTTTTAAAGACACATTTTCAATCATTATCGGGAAATGGGAGAGTTTTTCCTATTATACCACCCTAAAAAAACTACTTCACTAGTCAAACATTGGAGTTACTAAGGCAAGGACAATTTGTTGGATTTTGTTTCATAGCAAATACGGGAATCTGGAATCAACACTCTCAGTCGAGTGAGTGATTGTTGTCTTACTCAAATTCAGCTATTTTTCAGCTATATCATGGCGAGAACAGGTTAGTTTTCAATGAGATGACGATGAGGTCCGCTCTGTACTAGACCAACACACTGAGCTGGATTTTTATAGCGCTAGCTCACTGAAACAACAGTTCGAGGGTAGACATGTCGCTCCACTCGGACACATTATTCTGATTCCGAGCCAACCAGTCTTTGCTCTTTCTCCTTAATGCTACGTGCTTAGCGGAGAAGCTACAAATACCAATTTAAATAGTCTTTGGTTTGACCCGACCGGGTTTCGAACTCACGATCTACCGCAATCGAGGCGAGCACGTTAATCATTACGCCACCGATGCAGTGTACTCTAAATAGAACCAATCCATAACTATGCATAAACTCTGTGATGTCAGATGAAATTAGAAATAAATTGCAAACTTTGCAATTACGTAAGGTAGTATTGGACCATGGATATTATAATGTTAGTCATCATATGATCATTTATTATCATAAGCCGAAAATGCATGCACATGTAAACACTTTAATTATATTATTCATTACAGATGTCGTAACTTTATTTAACGATGGCATATTAAATCCAACCATAAATTAAAAAAAAAAAAAACAATAAACATTTGACTTTAATTACGTTGTGGTAAAACAGTGCACCACCTACATGGGCATCGGAGAAAGTCCCATGACTGATGCACATCAAAAAATGAAAATGAAATATACAGACTCTCCGATCATCATGTCTGTTATCTGGTCAAGTTTGGGTGGTATTTGTCAAGGTAATGTGGAGATTAGTAAGCGAATATTTTTCATGGGATAAAATCTCATAACTCTTAATAGAATAAGTATACAGAGCCTTAAACCCCTGTCACTAATAATCTTGCAAAATTTGAAGAAAATCGATCAGAACAAAATAGAGTCATGTGTCGTGGTCTTCTTGTGTTCATTGGTTTGATGGGTTAGGGGTTAGATTTATGGTGTTTAACGCCACTTTCAATTATTTCATCTATATCGTGGCGGTCAGTTTTATTGGTGGAAGAAACCGGAGCACCCGGAAAAAAAACCAATCGACCTGCTGCCATTCATTGAAAAATGGTGTCACGTAATGTTGTATTAAGTACATCAATGGTTTGATTTGATAGGTGGTTGTTTGTTTTCTTGACATTGGTGGAATTGTTGACCATCACTGTTTTAAACTTTCTTTTTATTAATACCTGGTAAACGTCCCACAGTCTATCCCTCGCTACCAGAGAATCATCCAAATTAACAATCAGAAAAAAGTGAAAGATAAATATATTTGAAAATTCATTAATTGTCAAAGCTTTTTGGTTTACATTAATCTAAATTTGAAAAACTTTTAATATGACCATTGCAAAGATAAACTTTAACGCTGAAGTTAACTGAAAGAAACATATTATGCGTTGCATAATATCAAAATTAATTCTTTTTCCTGTGACAGTCCAATTAAAAGGACTGGAATTATGTCGTTCCTATATTGTGTAACGGTGTAACTTTTGCCCACAACATGGAAATATATATCAAACATTTATTACACAAATATGTTGAATTCCCATGGATATTCTCAAAATTGAAAAATTGTTTTTTAATAATAAAAGCGAAAACGATCAAACTTCTATGAATTTCAATTATGAACATGAAATCGAACACTAATTAAGACAAAATGTTGACAGCTGAACAATTACCGACAAAGAACCGATACATCAACACTCATTTCACGTCAAGTCTACCACATATTACCATATAATAGTATAGAAAAGTACACCTTAGCCTGTTTTATGTAAGAGTTATCAATAATCGAAACTATTACACATTTTGTGTTCATACAACCACTCTAAACCTGAGGGGGCGGAACTTTTCTGAAAATTATAATGAAAAAATATGTCCCACATGGAAGTTGTGACCAACATCGTATTTCTATCATAGTGTTGATCTGTTTATCATAACTTTATGTAACATTTATATCACGATTTTCCGAGTTATACGGTTCAACGATCGAACGCGAACGGTCTTTTAACCTTTAACTCGGGAAAACCGTGGCATAAATGTTTTGCAACATGAATCCATGCAATATCACATCTATGTCATTGATTATTGCACGGCTCTCTGAGAGTAATAAAACTACAGTCCAGATTTAAAGTGTGCAATATCTCGTATCTGCGTGTATTATTTCAGAGTTCTTAGCTGTTGCTTATATTCTGGTATATAAACCATAAAAAGATCAAAGGAAAAGAATGCATTCATATTACAATTCTTTAATTATCAACTATCCTAATATTAGTTTTATTTAGCTGTTGATACATAATGCTAAAAACATGCTTACGATCTTTAAAAATTATTACAATCAGAATGAAAGATGGAATTGTATACTATAAATGTGAATGAATACATGCTTCATCGACTGTACTCAGCTGTTGTGACTTTATGATCTACATGTACCAGGTTCATAAATAAACGCTAAAGAAGAACGAAGGGGAAATCAACAATGAACAATCCAAACTGGCAAGATACACGGGTACATAAGACAAAGAAAATCTAAGCAAATACATTACACAATATGTGTTGAACACCACTATACGTAAACAAAAACAAATGACGTAAATAAGACATGAGCCCTCCTACAAACAACTGGAGGTAAAGATGATTGACAAATACAAATATTTGATTTGATGGAAATGATGATATAAGATCATAGCTATATAATAGCAATATTCCGACATCAATATTTACTATTTACATTGTATGATACTGTATGCTATGGTGTGGTAAAACATGTGTTTCATGGTGCATTTTTGTGTTTGACTAAAAGACCATGAATAAATAAAACAATTTGTAGATTAAGAATTCAAGAAAATATTAAGATATATGGTAAATAATGGTATCTAAAATTTGGCAAGTTGGTGCTTTTTCTTAAAGATTATTAAATATTATAATTATGGGAGAAATATTGTTTTCAATTCTAGAGAAACAAATCTTGCAGACTGGTAAATCGACTTTTAATTTCGACATAGACTTTTCTCTTTAATGGACTTATATTCACACTCTATTAAACAACATAGGCACCATATGTGCATCAATTCAATTTATATGTATTATCTTAATATTTTAAGCTAATTATGAAGACAGTCTCCCAGAAATAGCGTGTAAAGTAACCAACTTAATTGGATAGTGGTCATGATCGTATGTTAGTTGGATTTATGACTACCTGTGCATTCAGTGTGGTGATTGCTTTATTGGCAAAATTCAAAGTTAAGAAAAGGTAGAATTCATTGGTAACCATGGGAGAGTTACAGTGGTACAAAACAATGACGAACGTGTAGATTCTGATTCCGTTACACTTGAAAATATTGTTGAGAAAGGTATGGTGGTTGCAGTTTTAGCTGACGATCCGAATTATGAATACTACCTTCAAAAGCTGACAACTAGCTGCAATAATGTAGCTCCTGTGACAAACTTGTGTCTCGGCGGAGCTACAAAGGGGGCCCCATTCGTCACAATGGAGCAAAACAAATATTGCAGTTGAACATAAAAATTCACTATTTACGCTTCAAACATTTCAGTATAATTATTACTGATGATCCCAGTCCTTGTTAAATCGGTTTGGCTGAAAAATGTATGCTTTTCAAAAGTAACAACACACTTGTTCAAATTTATCTATCGTTCGCCATAACCGGAAACTACGGAAGGTGGAGCTTTTCTAAATATGGTATTTCTACTATGATATTTAGTATATTTACTACAGCTGATGTAAACATTCACGTCTCAATCACCAAATATGGCATCCAAAAAATACCAAAGTGAGGCTTTGACCGGAAAATGACCTCAAATGACGAAATTCAAAATGTAGTTGGTAAACGAATTTTTATTTTATGGGAATTACATTCTAAAATACTGGCAGGTAATACAAACTTGTTATAATAGTGGCCAAAATGAAAGGTTATGTCTTATTATTGATAAATGCAGGCGTCAGAAACTCTGTAAACGAGCGCGAAAAATCTCGGCGGCTGCTCCATTATATGTAATGGCATCCCGTTAAGACCCTTGCGAGTAAGCGAGCATTTAGGGTTTTATTATTAGAACTAGCTGACAACATGCCCAGATATTTTCTGATAGTTGGGTGACACTTTTGATCATTATTAAAAAATTGTAAGAGGATTGTATTACGAAAGGCCAGGGTACAAAGCAAGCTATTTTTATTCAACCTGATTCCCCGCGTGTTATTCTGCCGCGATCTGTTTCATTTGCGCTGAATTAGAAGGAGATAAAATTACTGTTCCGGAAGAGTCTTGCCATTCTTCAGTCTTTAGATACATGCATATTAAAAAAATGCATGAGAAATGTTATCATAAAAGCTACACCTTGATTATTGTTATACTACCCTCTCGCGAAGCGATGGATATACAGTAGTAGGAATAGCTGTCCGACGGATTCGTTCGTCCCTTCGATCGTATTAATAAAAGCCGGAAGCCCAAAATAATAGATAGCAACACGGACACACACACAAATAGAGAGAGCCAGACAACTTGATAAATATATCTTAAGTTGATTAAATCGCACCTTGTATCAGACAGGCAACTTCCATTAATTTCAAAGGAAAACGTTCGTAATGTTAGATAAGCAGATAAGAGTTAAAGACGCATTATCGCGTTGAAATGGTGTTACTGCCCCCCCCCCCTCCATAAATTATTTCCAAATTCATTTCCACGTGTAAGATTAATAATAGAAATTTCTACAAATTTACACTTGTAGCTGGTTATATTAGGTTCTATTAGCTTAAACGCATCGGTGAGTACAAATACAAGGTTATTAACACTTGGATAAAATTTAGAACTATATCCAGCAAAATACTATTTATTAATTTTCTAGATGACGACTTTAGTGATTTTGTTTCAAGATTATTGGTTGTTCTCAAAGCTGACATTTGCATCAAAATATTGATAAATAACATTTGCTTACATTGATTGAAAGGGAAACAACCGATTTATATTGAGAGACAAAATAAAAAAGAAAGGCACTTAATAATAAAATATCAGTCAAAAAGATAAAACTTGAAACATTATGCATTATAGGCAATCGGAAAGATTTTAATTTAAAAAGCTTTATTTTAAGGTTTGAAAAATGCATTTCTGCACAAACTGTAAATCAAATCACAACAACTTAATGTTAATCAATAAACCACAACCATTACTGCAATACAACATCCACCGCATCCTCTATCCAGAATTGTCGTTCCCGCTACGCTCCACTTTATCTCTGTCAACTCCCATTTTACAAGATTTTTGTAAAATTTAGAAACAGTAAAAAAAATGTACTTAAAATTGTTTTAATTATTGTAAATATCAATAAAGATGAACATAAATCACTCATTTCAAATCAATTCTCTCTTAAAAATGATTTGTGATCGTTTTTAATTTTTACCTCCGCAAAATAGTTCTCCAAGAAGTGGGGGGGGGGAATCATTTTTAAGAGAGAAATTAATGTGAAATGAGTGATTTATTTTCATCCTTATTGATATTTACAATAATTAAAACAATTTTAAGTACATTTTTTTTTTTTACTTTTTCTATATTTTACAAAAATCTTGTAAAATGAGCGTTGACAGAGATAGAGTGAAGCATAGCGGTAAAGACAACTCTGGATAGAGAATGCATCCACCGAGGGAATCCCAGTATACAGAAATATGACCCAGTTTCCACGCTGAGAGAAACAATCCCTCCGAAAGAGACGTTCGGTTGTGTAAGGAGAGTCGAATGCACATCTCGTCCAAAAATAACGGATCGTAAATGAATAGCTCGTGTTTGGATAATGCCACGACCAATGAACGAATGGTGGCTGGTGGCAATATAAATACTCGTTCATAAATGTTCATTACAGTGTCACCTTTCAGACCTATGAATTTATTGTTTGTAAATTTGTTCTCGCCAGGAACATACTGAAATAATGCTACCAACAACAAAGCCATTAAAGAATGAAACATTGCAAAATCGTTATAGGACGTTACAATTTAAATGTTCGTTATAGGACGTTACAATTTAAATGTTTTAAGTTTTATTTTGTTCCATGTTACAGCAATTCTTATAGAAATATACGGTTATATATGTACATAGTTTGCATAAAGACTTCAAGAATGTTTACTAAAGTTAGGATTCAAATATGCTGAAATTCAATTGCTCTATATCACAACTTTGCAGAAATGTTGGGGTCTGCTTGGTAATTCAACAACAAAAAATGTCTGAGAGTCTTCCAGAATATCAACCAATGTTGAAATTTAAAAATTTAGAAATCCACTTAATTCATAAAAGAGCTGTCATTCTTTTGATTAAAAAATAAACATATAGCTGCAAGGAATCTTTAGGAGTCTTCAATGATCTCTATCAAATGTTGAATTCAAATATTTCGAAATTAAATTGCTTCATGTCACAGTTTTGTCTCATGGTTCAAGACATATACTGTTCGTGTACTTCTAAAATAAAAACGGAACAATTGTTCTTAGATCTATCATCTAAGAACCCATCCAAGATATTCATGTTTTGCAATATAATACGAAAATCAAATACCAAAAGTCGTCGTGTAAACAAGAAAGTGTCGCACACATTTATATAGAGAACGTTTATTTTAGCATTTGAACCCGGCTTCTGTCCACCTCTTGTGTATCATTGCGTACATATAGTATATCATTGATCTAGCATTAACTTCATTACATAAATGTGAGCGGTTCCACAAAAGAAGTCAACATGAAAAAAACAGGCTTTTGAAAATGCATATTTAAATACAAAATGTTACATTCTTTAAATTGTATGCTTTTATTACCATGTATCTCATTTATATGTTGTTTGTACTATATTTTGCGTCGTATTCATCCATTGGTCAACTTTATCTGCTGATTTTATACAAATACGGGAAATTTAACATCGAGCTAAAATGAACGAAAAAAACTATTATTATATAACGATCATTAGGTTTCAGCTCTTTATATTTTCTCCAGCAACTGCAATCGTGTCCAAAATCCATCATGGCCTCTGTAGTAAAGATCCATCACTCAGATCGAGTGACAACAGTAGGCACGACTAAAAATTATACTTCAAGCAGATAAAGTATACAGATATCTCGTATGTAAAAATGGCGCTTCTATTCTGACAGGAATTTGACATTTAGACCTATTTAACCGGAATGCTGTTTCTTAAAGTCTAATTTACCTAATTAATATATAATTCTTTGTAAATTCTTCACATTTACTCCATTAGGAATAATGAAGAAAGACAGAAAGTAAGATCTGTTGATGAACATATTTTTAATAGTCCATTAACATATTGCACAATAAAATATCACCAGACAAATATCCTCTGCTAATCTCTTCTCAGTCGACTTTCAAATCCCATATTTAACCTACGTCACGTAAAGAAAACGGTACATTAGTAAAACTTAGTACCATAACAATTAATATTGACAAGTTTCAACGGCGGATGGAAATACACATTGACATTTGATGTTATTTACCGATGTGATCAAGTAATCATTTGATTGTGCACCAGGGATTTATAAACAATTCCCGATCTTTCATTGCTATGTCAAGGCAAATGATAATTAAACTTAAAATTACAAAGGTCTCTATAGAATAATTATTTGAATAATAAATAAATCTTTTAAACATAAACACCCACGGACATCGTCAATCAAATCATCCATTCAAACGGTTTTAATTGCAAAGAAGGATTCATTGTTTTTAATTGAAAAATTCCTTGTCAAGTTAAAGTCATTGACGAGACAAGACATGTTCTTGCCAATTAAGAATATGACATAGTTCTAATAAGTCCACACTGTGTTCTATGTCAGTAAAATAAATAAGAAAAAAATATTAATACCTTCTGTGTTGCTAAAACAAATAATTATTCGCGTATAATCATTGGGGAAGGGTTAGGGTTAGGATGTTTAACGCCACTTTCAACAATATTTCAGTTATATCGTGGCGGTCAGTTTTATTGGTGGAGGAAACCGGAGTACCAGGAGAAAACCACCAACCTGCCGGTCAAGTCACTGAAAAACTTTATCGCATAATGTTGTATCGAGTACACCTTTCCATGAATGGGAATCGAACTCACAACTTATGTGGTGATAAGCACTGTTTGCATAGGTAGTTGTAAATCCAACTACCATTCGATCACGGCCACGACGGACCCTAAATAGACCTTCTGCTAGGACAGATTCTTCTATGCGTATAATCATTGGGGAAAGTTTCTTATACAATTTAATGAAAAACAAAAAAGACCACATTGTTGGAACAGTTGCAATATCCAAAAGAAAAATTACAGAAAGGGAAAAAATCTTTACCCTCAAAACACATATAAAGTCAAGTGTAAAATTGATATTTGTGTATTTATCTTGGATTTTAATCAAATTAATAAATGGGTTTCAAATAACTGCATAATATATGAATGGATATTGTTTGCGTACTACAAATAATCTTAATGCTAAAGGGGATGCATGAATTGGGGGAGAGGGTGTCAAAACCCAACTGAACCTCTCTTTCCAATTTTACCCAAGGTGACACCGCCGTGAGTTTTCCTCTTCTAAACATTATATATTGCAATTGTGTAAATAGTCATTAGTATTTGTAGATGTGCTATTCTAATTTTCCAACCTTTGAAGACTCCAGGGCCACGAAGCCTAAAGCCCTGGGGGCTTAATTAATATACAATAATGGCTACAATTGAGCAAATTAAAAAGAACTTGCATATTTCTACTGCTACTTCAATAAGTGGCCGCCTTCGACTAATTGAAGATTCCGCCAATACTTTAGGTACTACGCTTCAGGTGCTATAATTAACACATTTAGAAAAGGAAATCAATTTTTTTTTCACTTTTAGATTTTAAGATAAAACTATATACATGTGTTAGTGGTGAACTAATGGTTAATGGGTGAAACAGCTGATTTGAATGACTCAACAGTCACTCTTCACAGTGTTCAGCGGGAGACTGTTCCAGTTACGTACTGTTCGAGGAAAGAAAGATTGCTGTCTCGAGTTGTAAGCGTGTGGATGGCATTTGGTATGAGAGAGTGCCCGTTCCGGGAGAATCTAACAGGTGGTATGGGCTGTCTGTTTTTGGGAAAGCTACGTTATATATATATATATACTAGTTCATGCGAGATCGTATGTAAAATGACTAGGCGTGCATCTGTTCTTCAGCCTGCTAGGCTTCGCAAATTAAGATGACATATCATGTTACTAACGCTAAAGGTGTTGTGATAGCGGTTAGTAACATACCTAGCAGCCTTACGCTGTACCTGTTTTAGTTGGTAGTTGGGTTATATTTTCTTTGGTATATGGGTCCCATACAGAACATGCATATTCAAGTGATGGTCGAACTAGGGATTTGTTTGCATTTTTTTGACTTGAGGAACTGATGTTTATATTTCTACGGAGGAATTCAAGTGTCTTGTTTGCCTTTGCGGTAATATTGTTTACCGGTATATGGCTATCCTATTTAAGACCCGACTGTATTGCGACGCCCAGATATTTGGCTTTATCGGCATGTTCGAGTTGGTGTCCATGTAGGGTGTATGTATATCTTACTGGTATTTTATAATGAAAGACGATGTAATTTCATTACATATGAAGTGATACGTGGATCTAGTATTTAAAATACATCGACTGGGATCTTTTAGTGATAAAATTTAAGATTCATGCCATTAGATTGGAATATATATATATATATATGCATAACATATTTGCCTCTGGATGAACAGTCAATCCATCTTTTGTGGGCACGATATCTAAGGACAATCCAAGGTTCACTTGGTTACTATGGTTTGACAATAGTTTCTAAGAAAATGTTAATTACATATTTTTGTACAGACGTGTGTCAGGTACACATTTGACATCTGCATACAGTATAAGTAAAAAAAATTGGGATTTTCCAATGAAATTCATAAAAAACAATCTTTAATTCATGCAAAGAATGTCTGTATTAAAAACTCATCAGAAGTCAACCACTGAGAACTAAGTAATCACATGTGCATGGAACAGCATTTTATTTGCGATCAGGATCTTATGAAATCTCTGTAAGGAATTTAACCATCCAATGACTGTTCTAGTACTGTTTTATCTCTGTAAGGAACTTAACCATCCAATGACTGTTCTAGTACTGTTTTATCTCTGTAAGGAACTTAACCATCCAATGACTGTTCTAGTACTGTTTGA
>MJUT01010808.1:145507-168058 GCA_002080005.1 Gigantidas platifrons | reverse complement strand
GTCGAAAAATTGTCATTATCGAACTTGACCTAGATATTCATAAGATACACTTACATACCAAACCTAGCTTCAATCTGACTTTTCATTCACAAGTTATCATCTGGAAACCAAAAAGCACACGGACGGACGACACCCATTTCTATAGTCCCCTTCGACGAAGCGTCGGGGGACAATAATTTTAGCAAATGTATAGACAAGGAGCTGACAGAAGAGGCCTCCTGCGGAGACCTACAGTCAGAAGAGGATATGTGAGTGTATAATATATAACAGTGGTGTTTCCAACAAGGAAAACTACATCTCGACAATTTACCTAAGATTCAAACAGAGGTGTAAACCAAATGTCTATTGAAAACAACGAACATGATATCTGGGACTATTATACTGACAGTAATAGTCCCAGATGATATATTGTCCCGTTTAACACAACCATCCAATCACAAAACAAGCTGAACGGAAAATATAACAGTTGAAAACAAAAAGATGTGACCGCCTTTGTGCTAGAAAACATCAATAACATAAAGCACATGTGTAATGAAATTAAACTGAATCTGTAAGACATAACAAATCAACGGTGTGTCCACCGTTCAAAAACTAGTTGTCAAACTCGCAAACAACGTTTTCGCAACAGGTGGAAATAACATTTTGGAAGTGTTTGACACCGTTTTAAATGTTGGACACACAGTTGTTTAGTGGACAATTAGGGTCATTTGACGCACTCACATTTAAATGGTGTTATACTTACATTATTGGTATAAGTAAAAACTTACCTTCAAGCGGCACAAAATGGCTTCCAATTATGACGTATGTACATTCGGTAACCTCACCACTTGGTCTATTCCCATTTCGTCTACTGTTGAAAATTTAATAATTCCCATTTCGCCTACTTAATGAAATTTTATGAAAGACAGGTCTATAACATCTATAGATTGTGTATTCTTTTTCTGTTCATGTTTTCATTGTTTTCATTCTTTATTCTATGAAATAATGTTGTTTTTGTTACAAGCTCATTTTTTGTGTAACCAAATGTAAATGCATTTCATACACAACTATGATTTGTTTTGTATAATAAATACAAAATGAATGTAAATATTTTATATAAAATTCAAAAATTGCTATGTCTTAAAAATATTTCTACCCTTTAATTAAAACAGTATATGATACTGAATTTTTTTTTAATGTGTATAAATACATATCATAAAAATTTTAAATTGAAACTTTTCAACTTTCTCTTAAATGTTTCCCATAATAGAGTAAAATTGTTTTTATATGTTGTTTTTGTATATAAAATTCAGAGTAGACCAAATGTAACACTATCATTTTTCTAGAATAGATCAAATGGGAATAAAGCGTACATTCACACCTGTAACACCAACTCCGTTTGTTTTAGGTCATAAGCTTTTATTACTGTGCTTGATTTAATTGATTTTACAAATTGTATAGAACTTGTTTACCTTGTGTGAGCTATATGTGTGCTTTAACTTGTTTGCTATTACCAGTGCTTTTTTAAACTATTGATTTGCATACTTTTGTTTTTAACTATTATTTATTTTTGTGCAGTGACAAGATCTAGAGATTGTGTTGTATTTAAGAAATAATTCATGGAAGCCATATGTATATATTGTTTTTACCACGGGTAGGCCTTTATGTCACGAAGTTTTACCCCGAGCGTTAGCGAGGGGTAAAAAGCTGACATAAAGGCCTACCCGTGGTAAAAACAATATATACATATGGCTTCCATGAATTATTTCGATTCTAATATGTAAAAATTGGTAAAATATCGTTATAAATTGTCGATGACATCATAAATTACAATGGGTGTAGGTATATATTAATTTTACCACGGATTTGGACTCAAAGCGTTTGAAGGAGGTCATATTAGAATTGTTATTTTGACATGCAGACAATCAATAAAACTTATCTTATCTTACTACATGTATATTTAAAAGATCTGGTCCAAGACAATTTGCTTGCTCTTCTTACAACGATTTTCATTGTACACACAATGTCTATGTGTTGTGAATAGTAATTTGATTGAGAGCCTTAGCAGAAACAAAAATAATAATGAAGAAATATGAAAGTATAAAATCAAATTTCTGACTTCTCTTGATGTTTTGAAGTTTAAGGTGTAAATTGTCTACTATATCTCATGGGTGTTATTTTGTTAATCATAATAAAAGGAGTCTAATTCATCATCCTGGGAGATTTTAACACCTTAAGGATACATCATTTATCTCTGGCTAATATCATTATAAAATTCAAAACACTTGTAGAAGCTTACTTTATTTATTTTTAAAATGTTTTGTAATAATTCTAATCATGGTTTGTAGACTGTAGTATGTTATCAAAAGAGCTTGTATCTCTTAGACCCTGGGACCATTGTCTGAATAAATATACATAAAATATACATGTCCCAATGATGCTGCACACCAAATATTTTATTTCTGTTGCTGGTTCTGATAAGAATTTTTTTGAAAAAAATAATTAATTTCCCCTTAAAAGCCCCTTTCCATAGAGGATTAAATCTATTTGAACAAATCTGAATCTGCACTTCCCAAGTACTATCCCTGCCAAGTTTGATTCAGCAGTTTTGCAGAAGAAGATTGAAATGTGAAACTTTGACAGACAGACAACAGACACTAGGTCATGACAAAAGTTCATATGGCCCAAGGAAGAGCTAAAAATCTGTAAATTATACATCCAGCCAAGTGATTTCAGAGATATATTATTAAACAACATATTATCATGTAGCTACATTTCATTCCCGTTTAAAATGTAAATGCTTTGACAATTATAAAACAAATCTGTTCTTAGCAAAGCCAGTCATTCTTGTAGGAGATTGCTTTGTACTAGACCAATATGCTTAATGGAATTATTATAATGCCAGCTCTCTAAAATAACATCCCGTTTGATTTTCGGATAAGGAACCTCATGGTTGTGATCGTATGGTAGTTGGATTTACAATTACCTGTGCAATCAGTGTCCATCACCACTAAAGTTGTGAGTTTGAACCCCACTCATGGTGAGGTGCACTTTATACAACATTATGTGATGTTTGTCAGTGACTTGCGACTGGTCTGTGGTTTTCTTCAGGTCCTCCAATTTTCTCCATCAATAAAACTGATGGCCACGATATAACTGAAATATTGTTGAAAGTTGAGTTAAACACCATAACTCTAACCCATTTTCGGACACATTAATTATCTGTTCCCTATCCTGATCCCACCAATCTCTGCTCTTACTGCATTTTTAGTGGAGAAGCAGCAATTACAAATTTCATAGTCTTTGGTTTGACCTGGTGGTGACTCCGCAGTCACGAACCCACGATCTACCACACTCAAGGCGAGCACACTAACCATTACACCGTGGATGTGTTTTCAGATAATTGTGATTACAGACAAGACTGATTGTGGCCATTACATTATAGTGAGTGATTGTTGTTTAATACCATTCATTCCATCATGCAGCTGTATTTCTGTGTTTTCTTCATATAAATAACCATGTCAAATTCATGACAGAAAAATAAGGCTAATAATCTAAAAATTATTATTTCTTTACTTTTGTTTAAAAAAATGTTTTACATAGATGAGAATGAGAAATTTACAATATGAAAAGTGCAGGCATCAAAAGCCTCTATTATACTTTCTCTCTCGTACAACTGAGATCAACTGCATTCAAAAACATTCATACAGACAAATTATCTTACAACAAATACAGATGTTTAAGTTGTTGCTATATGAAATTTACAATGAGAATGAGGCTTGTAATTTATATAATACTTTTAAACTGAAAATGTGTAACCGGGACTACAGTTATGAACAATATCAATATGATTTTTGTGAAAAGTAAGTTTAGAGGAATATGCTATAAATTAGAATATCTAAAATCATATGTTAAATATAATGGGCTCAATCAAGATCTAAGACAACTCAATCTAACCTACCTTTAATACAAATGAACTTTAGTATATCTGAGGCTGCAAACATCCTGGCAAAAATCTAGCTAAACCAATGGTTAAACGAGGTACACTCAGTCATCGGGTTAAGTCAAGTTGTTTCAGATATTAATGACGCTGTGAAAAGTATTTCAATATTTTCATGGAAATTTTCAGAAATACTTTTTTTTTATTTTTTATAGGAAACCAATTTTTTTTTTCATGTGTAATTAAGTGATTTAAACTTTACAAACAAGAGATGAGGATCTTGTTAAATAATGTTCAATAACTCCTGTTTTATTTTATGAATAGAGAATCATGACTTTCAATCATTGTGACATAATACATTTACATAAACAAGGAATTAGAGAGATCATTGACAGGAGATTCATAAATCTGCATTATTATCAAAATACAAAGCAATTCAGATAATCTTTCAATCACAGATAATCATGTGTTAACTTAAAAGTACATTTTTTAAAGAATGCCGAGATTAAAACAAAGAAAATACAATTAAAACATTTTTCTTCTCCAATGACAGTCAATGTATGACATTTTGTTTACAGTAAATATGATGAATAATACCCACTGAAGATTGAGGAATATGTTCATTTGGTTGGTTTTATGCAAAAATGTACAAGCATTTAAATTTAGCAGTACCTCTCTGTTGCAATTCAACAAAAATACCTACAATAATCAAACTAAAAAAAAACAAATACTACATCTTAGACTAAAGCTTTCAACACTTATAACTGCTTAATATGTAACACAAGTCCTTTATAAAATACAAAACTAACTACATTTTAATTTGAAAAAATATCTAAAAATCTCACTTTTCTTTATTTATATCATATCTAAATTCATGCTTCTTCTTCAATTTGAAAATATTGAAAACTAAATTTACATACAAGTCCATCATCAGTAACCCACAGCTGATCATGCTCAGATACTCTCTATTCATCACTGTTGGTAATTCATATGAAAGTCTTTGATTCGTTTTTGTTCTGTAACTGGTAGGTATTTACATCACTCAAATTTTCATGATTGAACAGATTATGAAAAATATCATCAGACTAGTCAATTTTGCATTAATCATCGATCAGCAACAGGTAATAACCACCTTTAACCTCTCATTTTTATATGCAAATATTTTTTTTCTTTTTAAATTGATTGGCTGCTGGAACTAATCAAAATGTTTTAAAGTGACTTATGAATAATTCATGTTTACGAAGACATTTCTATTAGTTTACCCAAAATATGATAAGTGAAGTGTATCGAAGTCATGGTTTGCTGAAGATGATAATAACCAAAACGGTGAAACATACTATGTTTTCAATTACATTTGTACTTGGAGAAAATCATTGACCTGTCACAAGTCAACAACATACTTTATCTGATGAACAAAATTAAATATCACTAACATTCAAATTACTTTAAATGTAATAGTGAATTGTCTGACAATATGGCTTCTTCAAAACATTACATAGAAGATAAAAATTTAAATCTAAGAATCCATACGTATAAAATAAATATACACTTCATCAATATATATACATCAATACATCTATAACTATACACAAGATATGCAAATATTAACATAGAGACATGTATTTTATCTAAGGAATGAATTAAAATTTAAATTCATATTCACATATTTGAACAACTCAATTACAATTTAAATAAATAAGAGTAATACACAATTTACTACTGATCTTTTGACAGAGCTTAAAAGCATAGATCTAACAAGAAAGATACATTTCATTATCAATATCTGAAATGATATCAACAACTAAATTAAATGCACATGATCTCAAAATCTAGGACAATTAAATGCATCAACATGAATCAACATCAACACAAATAGATTGCTAAAAATGTGTAATAAAAGCTTTAAAAGACAGGTTTAATGTCAAATATATCTATTTTAAATGAATCAAGATATTATTTGGTTTTTATGTGTAGGATTCTAATGACTAGAAAAGAAAGTTACTGTTGTGTAACTGAGAAACATTGGTGTGTTATCTTTTAAGAAAGTTGGTTTTATTTATTTCTCTTAACCATGTTATATAGTTAACTGTTTAACTTGATAAAAGGAGGTTACTTTTCCACGTTGTCATTTTTTAACTTCCTTTACCATGCTATATTTTAACATTCAGAAAGTTGTTTTATATTTATCCCCTCGGTTTCTCATATTACCATGTTATAGAGGGATAAATATGTAATTCTAATATGACGTCCTTCAAATGCTTTGAGTCCAAACCCGTGGTAAAAATAATATATACCTACACCCATTGTAATTTATGACGTCATCGACAATTTATAATGATATTTTACCAATTTTTACATATTAGAATCAAAATAATTTATGGAAGCCCAAATTTATATTATTTTTACCACAGGTAGGCACTTTATGCCTATATTTTAACCCTCGCTAATGCTCGGGGTAAAATAATTGGCATAAAGTGCCTACCCGTGGTAAAAATAATGCTCGGGGTAAAATAATTGGCATAAAGTGCTTATCCGTGGTAAAAATAATATAAATTCGGGCTACCATGAATTATTTCTTAACTAACCTATTAACTTGGTAAATGGAGGTAACTAAGTTTTTATTTTTATCACTTTACCATGTATGGTTTAACATGGTAAAGGGAGACAATTTATTTTACACTCACAAAATCAGAGAACACTGTATCTAATATATGATAGACATTTTAGACTCAATATGAAGAAGAAATTTTAATTGCAAAATCTTTGATGATAATCACTGGCACTATTTCCACAATAAATTAATTTTAGAGTCACATGTCATTTTATAAGTGTTTTGATTGGTTTAAAAAGTTGAGGTTACTTGTATATGCACTGAATCTGAAAATAGACCACCGTTCTCAAGGCGTCGCGTGCTGTTGTCATCAGGCGATTTTCTTTAAACGAGGCACCTTTGGGGTTATTTAAATTTATCTCCGATTATTTCTCATATTTTGAAAAAATAAATATATTTTTCAATATAAAAACCAAAAAAGTTTTAATTGATTTTGAAGGATTGATCGAAATTATTTGTTCGGTTCATTCGAAATAACCTCAATCATGTTGTACACACCTTTGCGTAACCCGCTACACGGGTTACTTGGTGTGTACAACCTGATTGAGGTTATTTCTTCATGAACCGAACAAAAATTGAGATCAATCCTTAATTAAACCAGTGTTCTGAGGGTATGATTTTGGAGTACACGTAATAACATGTGTGTTACAGTACTTAATGTATATAACTAACAAATGTAAAGATTTCAATAAAAAATGATAAAATACATATATTAAAAAAGTGTAAGCTGGACAGCATCAAGACCATAATACCAGATTTACATGTCATATATTTATACAACTACATAATATTGATGCCATTAAATAACACTAACAACAAATGCATCTCTGATTTATAAATACATATTTTTTTCAAAAACAAGATAGGGTTTCTCAGGTAAATTTCATCAAAGGGCAAACATGTGAGATTTTATTTTCCTTAGAAACTCCATTAATTAACCTACAGCTAATTAGTCCTCTAATTTAAGAATTAAAGATATCACCATATTTAACATAATTTAGTTGAGGTATATTTCATGCAGAGTACTTCAACATTCCAGAATTTTTTTTAATGGCGAAACATTTGAGGAAGAAAGTAATTAACGGTTTGGTCAATAACACAGTAGATAAAACAAATACATTTCAATCAGTGTAAATATATTTGAGCAAGAAAAACCCTCAAGAAAGTTCAGTAAAAGTTTCATTTACATTGTTTATGCCCTTTCTTTTTGATTGGAGTTGTACTTGACCAATGGCAGTGATTGGTTAATAAATAACGTGCGTAGTACATTATTGCGTGTCCTTGACGAAGCATCACGATTGAAAATAATGTAAAAATTATCAGCAGTTATATGATAAGTATTTTATCATGAATTGACATTATAAGGAAATTCTTACAAATTAGAGATACAAAAATTTCTTGTAATATGCACCAGCACCAAAAGTTGGCCATATTCTTGAAATTCAAATGGAGGTTAGGTTTATGGTGTTTTAATGCCACTTTCAACAATATTTCAGTTATATTGTGGTGGGTACTTCAAATGGAAGGTCTGAAATTAAAATAAAACATGATATTTTGCTCTATATTGCCATTGTACAAATGAAGAGGAGGAATTTCAATATAAAAAAAATAATCTAAATGCAAAAGTATTTGGTCATTGAACACTATAATGTGGTCATAAGCTTTTAAGTGTTAGAAAACCCCCACAAACCAATCCACTTATATACAACTCTAAAATCTTACAAAACAAAATTAATACAGTAGCCCCCCTCTTATAAGACCACTCCTTCTGCAGAGAAAAGGTAGCCTCTCTTGGGGAGGGGGAGATAATTCAGTAGCATTTCCTATCTCGGTGCATGTGAAATCTAGCCAGATAAGACATGTGGTATTTGTAGGGAGTACGTAGCCTGATAAGATGGGGACTACTGTAACATTAACAGACTCATACAAAATAATCACCTAACAGTTAATGATTCATTACGTATTTTACAATGTCGCCTATATCAGACATTTCGTCCATGTCTTTTTCTCCATTTGATGGTGATGTTTCTTCCTCGAATGATGTAGGTCGCTCAGGTTCTGCCTCATCTTCATCATCTTGTGAAATGATAGGTTCAAGTTGTTGCACTCTTGGCTGTTTATCCAGGAGATTGTCAATCGTGAATGCTCTGTTACCTGCCATCATTTGAGGAGGACCATACATCCCAGGATTCATTTGGTTATATTCTGGTGGGCCTTGGTTCATTCCATTCATTCCATAATTGTCAAATGGAGGTCTGACATAGGGACCTTGTTGTGGGTTCATTGGTCTGGGCATTGGCATTTGATATTGTGGGTTAGAGGTCATCTGATGAGGAGGTTGTGCTACCCCAGGATAGTTAGTACTAGAAGAGACAGCAGTTTTTGATTCTGCCTGTAATTTTTGTTGTTTTGTTTGTCTTGGTTTCCTTGGTTTCTTGGTTTTTGTTTGCTCTGGTCCTGACTGAGGTGGACCTCCTTCTGCCATTTTTGATTTATTTTGTACTTCTGGTCTGTTGTCCTCTGGTCCATAACTCTGTGGCATCCTCAATCCCATTTCTGGCCTAGGACCATATGAATTTGGCATCCTTTGAGGCTGTGAATATGGAATAGACCCTGGTCCATACATAGGTCTTTGAAAATTTGGTTGCATTGGACCCATTGGCTCTGGCCTCATTCCAGGCATAAAATTTCTGGGTCCAGGTCCCATTTGGTTAAAGTTTTGTGGACCTTGCATATTAGGTATATTTGACATGCCCATAGAGCCTTGTTGAAACTGCATTCTTGGTTGACCCATTTGTGACATCATTTCATTAAACTGTCCTCGAAACATTCCTTGGTGATATGGATGTGGACCTCTAACCATTGAACTTTCTTGTAGACTGGAGACTGGTCCTCGACCAATCTGTCCTTCTGATTGATTCTGGGGTGGTGGAGATTGCAAATTTGGTACTCTTTGATGGGTAAATTGAGATTCTGATAATATTTCCTTTTCATTGGACGTCATCTTCTCACCTTTATTTTCAAGTGACTGTTTGGTTTCGTCTTTCTGTGATAAAAGTTCTGCAACAGTTTCACCATCTGGCTTTTTGCCGAGATCTGATTTCTTGTCTGAATTTTCTGGTTCACTGGAGACAGAAGATTGTTTATCTTCTTCATTTATCTTTTTCTCGTCATCTTTTTCATTACTACCATCTTTGTCCTCTTTCTTAGTTGTTTCCTTGGAAACATCATCTGAAGCCCCATTATCAATAGAAGCCATCTTGTTATCACTTTCACATAAGATTGATTTTATATCAGTTTTCTTGTCTTCTGGTTTTATTGAACTGTCCTTATCTTGTTTTGAAACGGGTTCATTTTCTGTCTGATGTTTCTGTAAGGTTGACAAGTCTTTTATAACTGATGAATCTTTTTGATTTTCACCTTGTACTTTGGCTTCAATATTTTCTTTTTTCACAGGAATCACATTTTTTTCTTGATCAGAATGAATTTGATCTTTGGCCGCAGAAGGAATAATCGGAGGACTTGACATCGGAGGACTTGACATTGGAGGACTTGACATTTTTGGACTAGTGACTTGAAGACCAGACATCTGTGGATGAGAATGTGTCATTTGAGACACTGGATGAGGAGGCCTATTTGTAAATTCCTGTTGGTTTGGATGTGGTCCTTGTATCACTTGACCAGGTGTTGGGAAACCAGGTCTGAATGGACCATCTTGACCTCTCATCATTGGTCTTTCAAGTTGTCCTTGAACAGGTCCTCTGAACATATTTCTCTCTGACTGTCCAGGATATGGACCTCTGATCATATGTCTTGGTGGATAACCGGGATATGGAGCTTGCATCATTGGTCTTTCTGAATGTCCAGTATGTGAACTTGCTGGATCTGGGCTTCTAATACTGCTACCTTGTTGACCTGGATGTTGGCCTTTCATTGTTCCATCTTGGTTAGGATGTGGTCCCCTTGGAATATCTTGAGGGGTTGGGTTAGGATAAGGTCCTCTCATCATTTGACCTCCTTGCTGACCTGGATGTGGGCCTCTCATCAGTTGGCCCTGTTGATAGTTTGAATATTGACCTTGCACCATCATCATTTGTTGTTGGTTTTGATAGGGACCATGCATCAGTTGTGGCTGATTTGGAAAAGGTCCACGCATCATTTGACCATCTTGCTGATGGGGTAATGGGCCACCTGGTGGTCCAGACATTTCTGGTCTTTGTCCTTGTTGCATTTGACTTTCATCTTGTTGGCCAGGTGGTGGACCTCTAATCACTGGTTGACCTTGAACTGACCTTCCAAACATTTGACCTTGACCTTGTGGTATAGGTCCACCAGAGGAATATTGTGGCCTTTGCTGCATCGTTGAATATGGAGGAGATGAAACTGGGCCTTGACTCGATGACATTGGTGTCATAGGTTGTCCTGAACTTGACACAGGAAAGTTGCCATGCATTGCCTGAGGAGGATACTGTTGTGATGGAGGATAAGGCTGTGAATGAGGCTGACCAGGTCTCATGACATGGCCAGCTTTTGAGTGGTAAGACTGGTGAGGTGGTGATGACATATATTGTCTATGTGGTGGTGATCCATAAGGAGGTGATCCATACGGTGGTGATCTCCCTTGAAATTGTTGCGAACCATATTGAGGTGGTAAGTTCCCTTCTGGTATATTTTGACCCTTAGAATACTGAGGGCATGGTCTTATTACTCCAGTACTATTTTGTAACATACTCAAATTCTGGGCAGCATTTTCCGACTGAGATTGTGATGTCAAACTTTGCCCATGATTCTCCCTACTGTTTACAGAATCTTGTGATGACAGATCCACATCTCTATCACCTTCTTCTGTTTTAGATTCACTATCAATGTCTTGAGGTTTGTTAGAATCGTCATCTTTTAAAACTAATGGTATATTCTCATTAACTTCTTTTACGGGAGATTCTCTGCCATCTGAAGGCTCAGTATCAGATTCTTTCTCATCCTTTTCTTCCTTTTTCTTTTGTTTATTTGGTTTTGTTTGTTGTTCCTCATCCTCTTCAGTTGTGTCTCCTTCCTTGTTGTCCTCTTTTTTATCATAATAATCATCAGTATCAGTAGAATCATCTCTAATAACATTTTTCTTCTGTGACTTCATGTCCTCCTCACTTTCACTTTTGTCCTCAGATACCTCTGTAGCCTCTGAGTCTGTACCAGCGATGGCTTTATAGTTAATTTTTTTGGCAGCACTTCTCCTAGTATGTCTTGATGGTTCAGAATCAGTTTTTTCAGACTCGCTACTAGATTCAGAATACCTGCGTTTTGATAATTTTCTCTTTGCTGCCTTTTTAATTTTCCCCATGTCTACACTGCTATCATCACTTTCAGATTTAGATTCACTTTCCTCCCCATTACCACTTGATTTTTCACTGCTTTCACTCCCTTCTTCTGAATCAACAATTCGTCTTCTTTTTGCACTATGTTCGTCTTTCTTTTTATCTTTTTTCTTTCTTCCTAGTACCTTTTTATCTATCTCTCTCCTATTTTTCTTCTTTTTAGTTGGACCACTATCTTCGGAACATAAATCCTCTGTATCTACAGATTGTTCAGTTTCCTCTTCCAAGTCCTCCTCCTCCTCATCACTCCAAACATCCTTATATTTTCGTCGTTGCCGTGTGGAGGCTCTTGTTGCTCTGGCAGACTTTCTTCTTGGTGCAAAGTCACTGTCTTCATCTTCATCAACAACTGCAAAAGATAAATAATATAAATGTACAAAAATTTACATATTATAATGATTATCCTATTATTTACTTTGTATTATCTTATATTCAAATCACATCGGTGGTGTAATGGCCTCAAATGCAGTAGATACTCGGAACGGTCAAACCATAAAATTGGGATATGTTGCTTCTCCGATAAGCACGTAGCTTTAAGGTATAAAGATAAAGACTGGTTGCCTTAGAATCAGGTTAATATGTCCATGTACAGTGGAATGTCTACCCACAGACTGTTTTTCAGTGAGGTAGCATCAACATCATCTCATCAAAATGTAACTTGTTTTCGCCTTGATATGGCTGAAAATTGCTTACTTGGTGTTATTAATCAATTATCCCCTCACTCAATATTTCGTCAATTTTAAAATCAACTTTAATTATTCTCGTTTCTAAATAAATACATTTGCACTTTTCATTAATAATAATTTGCACCTTGTATTTTCAACTACATTGTCAGAGCATAAAAAAGGGGGGTTTGGGTAACTTTGGCAACAAATTCTGTATGCTTTGACTATTTTATTTGTGTTTTTGAAACATTGTTATTCATTTGCCTGAGTAATATCAAGCTAAATTTGACAAAATATTCAACAAAATTAGCAAAATGATGACAGTACCAAATTTTTATATCAATAAAAACCAAAGGAATATAAATAAAAGTGTAATTTTGAAATATTTACCAAAATCTCTGTATCTTCTGGAAGTTTTATTACGTCTAGCACTACGTCTGGTTCCTTTAGGCCTCCATCTTTCTCCATCAGCACTATAATCACTGATATCTTCATCTTCTTCTTCCTCCTCGGGGGGCTCAGATATCGTGTCACTGTAACAAACAATAGATAAGATTTAGGGGGCTCAGATAAAGGTGTCACTGTAACAAACAAGAATAGATAAGACTTAGGGGGGGGGGCTCAGATAAAGGTGTCACTGTAACAAACAAGAATAGATCAGATATGATGTCATAGTAACAAACAAGAATAGATCAGACTTAGAAATGAGGTAGACATGTATTTTTTTTATCTCATCATTTACTAAATTACTTCTATTGACAAGCAGTATATCTAGACAAATACTGAAACATTACACAACTTACTCAGAACATTTATATTCATCCCCACTATCTTCATCAGCTGGATCATCACTGTCTAGATTAGTAAGGCGACGCCCCTTTTTCTTTTTACCACCTCCTACAGGAGATGGTTTGCCTTCATCTTCACTGACATATTCCCGTCCCTCAGCCATATATATATTTGCCATGTCTTTCCCTCTTGATCTACCTGAAATGTTATTAATGATGGAAAATTAATCATACAGTGATACTTTGTAGTATCAAAGACAAAGGGACAGAGACTTCTGCTTTCTAGGGAAATTCAAGCTGAAAAATAAATGAAATAGTCAAACCTGCTTTAGTGACCACCTCTATTAAGCAAAAATTTGTATTATTTGACATAAATTTTTAATGTCTTTCACAAAGCATTCCATATCAATTAAACGTTGAATTAGCAGCCACCTATCTGTGACCCTATTTCAATGTTCCCTTGGAAATAGAACAGATCTTATTTCTACTTATATGTTCAAGTTTGACAATGACAAGACAGGAAAAGCAAGTAGGGTTAGGATTATAGTGTTTAATGCCACTTTCAACAATATTTCAGCTACATCGTGGCAGTCAGTTTTATAGGTGGAGGAAACCAAAGTACCTGAAGAAAACCACCGACCTGTCACAGGAAAAGTAAGTAAGATATAGATATGTGAGAAAGTTTGTGTTATACTTTGTAAAATTTCAATTTTATTTTTTATTCTTAAAAGCATTTTGTCCTAATCATGCTAATACATCTTTGTATTGAAAATTAATTTGCTTATAACATGTATTTTATACATTTAAAATTAATATATTTGAGAATACTATAAAATTAAAGACTTCAACAATGCAAGTGTAAAAACTTCACATCTTCCAGGGTTTTCGATATATTTCAAGTGTACCAGTACTTCACTATTTACAGACGGTTTATTTGTCTTAAAATTTGAACACTTTTCATGAATATCTTATGCAACAGTTTTGAAATTTGGAAGTACAGATTACCATTTAAGTGATTAAAAGTACCTGATACTACTTCTTACTGAAAGGCTTGATCTTCTAATTCCTTACCTTTGCCTGGGTTATAAGGCTGGGGATTCTCTAAATCTTCCTTAATAGCAGTATTTATCATGTCATCAAATTCATCAAACTTATAACTAATAACATTTCTTGACCGACATGATCTTTTGACAAATCCTTTCTTTGATTTAGGTTTATAATATTCTTCTTCATAATCTTCTCCACTACACTGGTCATAATCAGCTGGGTTGACATTCTCTTTGTGTTCCTAAGGAAGTATAACATGAATTAATTTGTGTGTGAAATTGTCAATGTGAAATTTCTAAGATATATAAAAGATAAATAAAAAATATCACTGCTGTACATATATCATATAAAAAAAATTAAAATCTGACATTGAGTTTATTTTAAACCAATCAAATCAAATTATAGTCATTACATGTACATGTATAGTACAATCTGTTATCTTGAATTCTGATAAGTTGTTTTCCTGCATAACTTGAAGTAAGAATATGGTCCATTCATGGTAACTATTAGCTGAATTTACATTGATAACACAACTTGGCAAGGTGAGCTTAATACAACAAGATGCTGCACGCTACGTCGTGCAAAGAATACCCCCACTCGTTCATTTGTAAGTCGCACGGTAAACAGAAAGTAGATGTGCGGTAAACCTGAAAAGGGGAGACACGGTACAAGTCACCATGTCAAAGCCATACATCAAATATAAAATCATTTCTTCCAGTAAAAGCTGAGATAACTGTTACGAATGTTTTCATTACGGCAAACATGAAAAATTCTAAGTCACACTGTAAACAGGAAGTAGATGTGCGGCAAACCTGGAAAGGGGAGGCACGGTACAAGTCACCATGCCAAAGCCACATATCAAATATAAAATCATTTCTTCCAGTAGAAGCTGAGATATCTGCTACGAAAGTGTGAACGGACGGACGGACGGACAAGGTGATTGCAATATAGCCCCCTCTCTATGAGTGGGGGTATAACAATATGTCATAAAACTGTCAGTGACTTATGGCAGTTCAGTGGTTTTCTTCGGTACTACAATTCTTTTCTTCGGTACTACAATTCTATTCTTCGGTACTACAATTCTTTTCTTCGGTACTACAATTCTATTCTTCGGTACTACAATTCTTTTCTTCGGTACTACAATTCTATTCTTTGGTACTACAATTCTATTCTTCGGTATTACAATTCTTTTCTTCGGTACTACAATTCTATTCTTCGGTACTACAATTCTTTTCTTCGGTACTACAATTCTATTCTTCGGTATTACAATTCTTTTCTTCGGTACTACAATTCTATTCTTCGGTACTACAATTCTTTTCTTCGGTACTACAATTCTATTCTTCGGTATTACAATTCTTTTCTTCGGTACTACAATTCTATTCTTCGGTACTACAATTCTATTCTTCGGTACTACAATTCTTTTCTTCGGTACTACAATTCTATTCTTCGGTACTACAATTCTTTTCTTCGGTACTACAATTCTATTCTTCGGTATTACAATTCTTTTCTTCGGTACTACAATTCTTTTCTTCTGTACTACAATTCTTTTCTTCGGTACTACAATTCTTTTCTTCGGTACTACAATTCTTCCACAGTTGAAACAGACCACCATGATATAACTAAAATACTGTTGAAAGTGGTTTTAGAAACCCAAAACCCTAACTCAACAATGCTAATCTTGTTCATCATTTGACCAATCTCTATGAGTTATTACAAAAGAATACAAGATACTTATTGAATTATACTTACATCTTTTAATATATTATCTAGGCTAATTCCAACAAATGCTAATCTTTCTTTTCTGGAAAAAAAAATTGCAGTATGAAAATGTGAGTGAATTGTAAACAAGTACACTGAGATTGAAAGATAGCTAACAACAGATGGAAGTCAAATCATACAATAATGTCACAGAACTCCACACAAGACATGAAACTTTATTGTGTATATGTAAAACATACATGCATATATTTTTACAATTGAAGGAAAAACAATTAGAAAAAAATACATTTCTGCAAACATGGTGTTAACAGATGGACCATTTAGTGATAATAAAAGCAATAAATATGTTGCTTAAAATCATGTGGACTCTTCTCTTTTCTTCCTTTCCGAACCAACAATAATTATTTCCATTCCTCACACACAATGTCATCAGGGGCTGCTCTGGCTCCAAAAATGTTGGCGCCAGAAAAATCGCCAGGTATCAAATTCTGTCGCCAGTTCCAAAAAGTTGGAGCCAGAAAATTTAGATGCCATAACTTGTTCGTACAAAATGTCGATTTGAAAAGCTCTGTAGAGCTTGTGTTTTTTATGTATGTTATGATATATATCGACTTTAAATAAAACTTTATTTATTTATTATTTATTTATTGTTCTTTGTCAAGCATGCAAATTTTATCACTCATGATGCCACCCTTTGAAGTCATGATACTGTTGTTCTATTACTGGTTACATGTCAAAAGGGTAAATTGTTATGTTTATTATGATCTTTTCTGTTATACTGCGATGTTTTGTTTACTTTGGGTCCATTTTCATGCTGAAAATGAAACAGAAACTTTGTCCGAGAACAACAACCGGAAGTTTACCTACAGCGTGTAAACAAGGAATGATTCCGGACATCTGTTACGGATTGTGACTTATCATGATTGACACGAAAATATTTTGATTTCAGATGATATCTACTATTTCATGTTATCGATATGAAGACTTAATTTATTTATAAAAAGACATGTCAGTTTGAAAGTAAACATTTATTATTCACACATGCATAAATTGATCCTTGAGCCATGTGTGTGAATTTGTAAACATTCATGACCATGGTCATGATGCATGGATGATTAAAGATCTTTGTAAGAACATGATAATCCCTTTCTTCATGAATAAGTATGAGCGAAGCGAGTACTTATCATGAAGACAGGGATTATCATGTTCTTACAAACTTAGAACATTGTAAAGTAATCAAGACAATAGAATTTTGCCTTGGAGAACAAAGGGGAAAATCCATGGTCTTTATAATGATTAAGTAAGGCAAAATTCTATTGTCGAGAGTACTTTACTATGTTCTAAATATCCAAATGATACTTTATATCCAAATGATAAGCATTATTGATTTTATTTACCTTCATAAAACAATCAGGCAAGTTAGCATTGATCCAATTACCTGTGGTTTAAATTTTCTTTAATTACATCTACATGTGAAAGGTCACGTACCTCCAGCTATTTACAATAAATAATTAGTCAAACCTGCCTTAACGGTCACCTGAAATAAGCGGTCACCTCCGATATGCGGCCATTCCAATATCCTCCCGACCGTTTTCGCTATTTATTTTAACTGAATTAAGCGGTCACCTGCTTTACGTGGTCAGCGGCCATCAAAATCGGGACAGTGGACACCCTTTTACTTTGTTAAACGGTCATGTGGCCAAATATTCAAATCCATTCAAATTAGGTTCGTTATGTCAAAATTATAAATTAAATCGATTAACAAACCTGTTCAGGTGTCAACAGCATGGCCTCCGGTGTTTACCACGTCAGGTGATATTTATTTTGATAACTGTTAATTATCATTAGTAAAGAAAACAATTGGATTTCTTAATTGAAACCTTGAAGTCATAATCATGAATGAAATATCATTTAATGATAAATTTGAAAGCGTTTGATGTCGTGACAACAGAGTACATTGTAGAGAAAACTCTGAATCCATTCAAGTCTGTTGTGTACATCGATATCACTAATAAATTTTATGAAACATATTCATTTAAAATCCCTGAACCCTCTCTTAATAACATTCCAACATCTTGTCAAATTGCCGATAAGCTTTTACAGAATACATGTAGATGTTTTTTTTTTTATTAGTGTTCAATTATGTGGTATTTGTAGATTTACATGAAAGATCATTTTGTTGACAGTTTTGTAAAATTTTAAATACACGATTGTGTATTGCCGTATTATGTAAATGTATCATGTTCATGATGTATTATAATCAAATGCATGTTTCTTTTCTCTCTCGAAGTTTCCTTACAATTATTGAATCTATAATTGGTAAAATTCAGATAATAACACCTCATCAGAGAATGTTTTTATTTATTTTAAAAAATCAATACTAACACACGTGTTGAAAATAGGTACACAATACGTACAAATGATTATCAACATATTGTATACAATAAATGACTGACTGACATTAAAAAGAATTGGCTAACGTTCCTAAAATCTCAAACCTTGATTTTTTATTTATTTTAAAAAAATCAATACTCACGCACGTGTTGAAAATACGTACAAATGATTATCAAAATATTGTAAATGACTGACATTAAAAAGAATTGGCTACGTTCCTAAAATTTCAAACTTAAGAGGTCACCTGTGTTACGCGGCCAATTTCGGACCGTCCCTTGGGTGGCCGCTTCAAACAGGTTTGACTGTATAAGTGTCACTCAGGATGTTTATACAAGGTGTTCAAGTATCAATCATGCAACAGTCGTTTACCTGTGCCTGCAAACGACCACTTAATTACCTTTAATTGAATTTAGATAATTTTTGATAATGAAAATGTTGGTGCCAAAAATATTGCCAGGAGCCGTTTTTTAGAGCCAGGGAGGAAAAAAAATCGCCAAATGCGACATTGGCGAAGCCCAGCGCGATCCCTGGTCATAAAAATCAAAATCAGACATTCCTTCACCTAATTAAACAAATATTTTTTACTGGTTTTTTTTAAAATAAATTTACAACACAAACCTTTTAATCAACCTGTCTTTCTTTTTCATTATGATGTCTAAATCTTTTAAACTTGACTGTAACCTTTCTAACAGACCTTTCTGTAATAATAGATGATATACATGTATATGACATTAATCTATCATGGTAATAGTAAAATTGTCCAATGCAGGAATTCCCAACTTGTCATCAATAAACTATAAAATAAAGTGCAGTGAAACATGTCTTGATCTCAATCCTGTACCCCAACTTTAAAAAAAAGACCCAAATGTAAGAATTCTTTCTTTATTTAACCTGTATAAATCAAACACCTGTCTATTCCAAACACAAAAGTTGATCCAAAGGAGGTTCTGTACAGTCAACTTGGTGCAATTATATCTACGTATACACACCGAATCCCATTTAGCCCCTCCTGCTACACATATCTAAAGACAAATGTTGCTATAAATCCATAATAACTTTTAACATACATGTTCACAGGGTGGACAGAACCAGTCTCCATCTGGTATTATCATTAGAGGTGGACGTAAGCATGCTGTATGGTATCCATCATCACATTTATCACAGAGGAGTAACTGTAAATAGAAAAATGAACCAGTCATTGTATGGTACCCATCATTATATACATAGGAGAAACTGAAAATAGAAAAATGAACCAGTCATGGTAATGTATGGTACCCATCATCAGTGGTGTATCTAGGGTATGGCAAGTAGGGCCTGGGTGCCACTTGAAGGGGGCACCACTGAGAGGTTTTAGCGCCTAATGTTTCCATATGGGAACGTCCCAAAAAACATTTTTTAAATAATTTTCTTGAAGTAATTTTGCAAAAACCATGTAATACACATAGATATGAATACCTGGAAAAATTATTAATAAATAAAAAATGTAAAACGCAATTTTAGTGCTTGCCATACGTACTATTTTCCGTAGATACGTCCCTGCCCATCATTATTAACATAGAAGAAACAGAAAATAGAAAAATGAACCAGTCATTGTAAGGTACCCATCATTTTATACATAGGAGTAACTGAAAATAGAAAAATAAACCAGTCATTGTATGGTACCCATCATTATATACATTGGAGTAACTAAAAATAGAAACCTAAACCAGTCATTGTATGGGACCCATCAAGTATAGAAGAAATATAAGCAAGTCCATGCATAACAATCAATTCATGGTAATTTTTTTTTTTTAGAGAACTATATAAAAGCTTTGATTAAAAAATGTGTAAAGAAGTCAGAGATTTGGTGGATTTTATTAACTTGCCTTATTTTCTCTTCTTAAAAAAGTGGCTCCAATCAAATTTTTTGGCATTAGGCCTACAAGGCAGACATAATTTTAACAAGGGCAACGCAATGCGTGGCGTATCCCCTCGCCTAAAAATCAATAGGGTTCCAGAATCTCTTAAGGACTAAGTATGTACCAAGTTTGGTCAAAATCCATTGAAGGATGTTGATTCTAGAGTGTTCACAAGGATGTTACGGAAGGACGGAAGGTAGCGTTACTATATCCTTCGCAACTTCGTTGGCGAGGGGGTAAAAAAAAGCTTGTAATTTGTATTACAGCTCAGAAGGATTTTCTTTTAAACTTGAATTATATTCTAATCTTGTCTTTTGACAATTAAACAGTAATAGTTGACAATATCAGAAACCATATCAAGATGACCCATGTTATACTGATCATGAACAGCTTGTATTTACTTACCCATTCAGGTCTATCTGTCTGGTGACAATGTAAACATGGGGTGTCATTTGGTATTTCCACTGTTTTCTCTTGTACATCTGCAAAACAAAACTGACTTACAAGGATTTATGTTAAACACAATACAATAGTTCTCTAATAAGGCTAAACAAAACTGACTTACAAGGATTTATGTTAAACACAATATAATAGCTCTCTAATAAGGCTAAACAAAGCTGACTTACAAGGATTTATGTTAAACACAATAGTTCTCTAATAAGGCTAAACAAAGCTGACTTACAAGGATTTATGTTAAACACAATAGTTCTCTAATAAGGCTAAACAAAGCTGACTTACAAGGATTTATGTTAAACACAATAGTTCTCTAATAAGGCTAAACAAAACTGACTTACAAGGATTTATGTTAAACACAATATAATAGTTCTCTAATAAGGCTAAACAAAACTGACTTACAAGGATTTATGTTAAACACAATAGTTCTCTAATAAGACTAAACAAAACTGACTTACAAGGATTTACAGTGTTTTCATTTGAAGCAGGGAACCGGCGCATTTCACCGGTTATTGCTATAAAATCCCCGGCTATGAATTTTTCAAGCATGGGTTTAATGTTAAAAAATAAATCCAGTTGTCTTTTCTATTTTAATTGTGTAAGTTTGTCATTTGCCGGCATGTTCTCTCGGAGTGTTTGAGCTTGGTTACGATTTGACCTTAATTTCGTGTATGAAAAAGCGCTGCTGTGACAAAGAAACGAGTCGATGGCCATTTTTTTCTTTCGGCCTCAAATCCTTCTCGTCCCATTTATAATTTTTCAATTACATTTCCGGTTTTTATCTAACGGTTTCGTTTACGTCAGAGGATAAATATGCAATGACCGAATGCTGAAGAAGGGAAGAATTAATTATTTGAGGCCGACTGCAGCTTTGGTCCGAATGACATTGATAATCGACGAAGCGGCAGAAATCAGTATTAAAGTTTTGTCCAAAAAAAAGCAAAAAGATGATTAAAATAAATTGAATCAAGGATTTGATTTATATAAATCCTTGATTGAATTAATTGATTGAAAGAGTGAAGGGAATATAACCCACTTTTATGTTTTCTATTAAAGTAAGCATGGTCTGATCTTGTAACGTATCGGTATGGAAAAAGGGGGTACTACCGAATACGATGAGCACCAGCCCAAGAGTAGACCAGTAAAACTTAGTTTAATTATTCAGACCACTAAATATTTTCAGTTTTTATTTAGAACTACATTTGTATACAAGATAAATTGAAGGAATTTGATTCGGACCAGTAAATTCAAATGTTCAATTTCGGGAACTGGGCCAGTGGCAGTAAGATGCCACATTTCTTTTAAATTTCTGACTCGAATACATAAAAAATGTATCTCGAATGATATTGCAAATAGTCGATGTCCCTAGTCATTTTCAAGAGTACCCTGTTTGACATTATTTTGATTTTCTGTTTGTAGACATGGGATATTCATGTATATGCATGCATTAACATGAAAAAGTATCTAGTCTGTCAAACTATAGACTATGTACAAATGTATATGCAGATGTATAAGACTGAATATTAGGAACTGTCTATCCCCTTCTGAAGCACATGCCTGAGTTCTCCCTTAAAATATTTTATGGGGGTTTGGTCATTTGGGATTGTATATTTTCAAAATAAAAGTTTATTGAAATGTACCAGTCTTTGACAACTCTCGTGTGGTCCGGAAAAAAAAACCATACC
>MJUT01010808.1:87692-145497 GCA_002080005.1 Gigantidas platifrons | reverse complement strand
CCCCCCCCCCCCCCCTGCAAGTTAAATGGTCGGTCCCTAATCATAGGGGAAGTCCATATTTCTTTTAGGAATGATCAAGTTTATTTCTACTGCCTACCAAGCTTGTACATTTATCTTTGACCTAAAAAGTTGCAGAACCATGTAAACATCTTTCTCAGAAATAACAATGGAAAATGACTGATGGTTGTTAATCTTGAGAAATCATTCTCAATGAAAAATTGTTCAATGGTCAAGAAGATTTTTTAAAGTTAGGAAACGCCCTCAAAAGCAAGTCAAAATTCACCAAATCAAAAATCGGCTGGAGTGTTTCCGCCTGCACCATTAACAGGGCTTTTCACTGAACTCACTGGGTGTTTTCTGACTCTTGGTCGAATTTTCTCTCCGTCTATAATTCTAAAATCTCCCCCTATCAAAATTTGTAGTGAAAACACTGTTCTCTAATAAGGCTAAACAAAACTGACTTACAAGGATTTATGTTAAACACAATAGTTCTCTAATAAGGCTAAACAAACCTGACTTACAAGGATTTATGTTAAACACAATAGTTCTCTAATAAGGCTAAACAAAACTGACTTACAAGGATTTATGTTAAACACAATATAATAGCTCTCTAATAAGGCTAAACAAAACTGACTTACAAGGATTTATGTTAAACACAATACAATAGTTCTCTAATAAGGCTAAACAAAACTGACTTACAAGGCTACCCCTTCTCCAATGAAATAAGTATTATAAGAGGGATGACCTCTCTAGAGGGGGATAATATAGTGATATTTCACTATCTAAGTACATCTGAAATCTGTCCTCATAAGAGGGGTGGTCTTTGGTGGGAGTGGCCCTATAAGAGAGGGACTAATGTACATTTTAAAACAGGACTGTGACAGGTAGTTGACAAGAATAATTTGTGGACTTCTAACAAACATGATTACATTTATTATGAGCTATGAGTGTTTAATGCTACTTTTAACAATATTGCTGTTTAGTTTTACATGTTTTAAATATACCTTGTATAGCTGCCTGTCTCTGTGCATTCCTTCCTTTTGGTGTTGGGTTATATTCATCATCAGAGTCATCTAAGTCTGTCTCTATAGAGAACTCACTGTGATCTCCATCATCCTCTCCTTCTTCCTCCTCACTAAAACTTGATGGTGGAGGGGTCGATTCTTTTTTCTTTGCCTTTAAGATCTTCACCCTAGAACTCCTCCGACGTCCTCCATTATCTTCCTCCTCGATAACTTCCTCAGCCAATATTTTAGATGACTTGAGAGGAGTTTCTTCCTCATCACTTTGTGCAGACTTAACCTTTGTGTTACTCTCCATCTTTCCCTTGGCCTTTTTAGATTTAGAGAGGGTTTCTGCTTCTTCCTCGTCACTGTCAAACTTCTTTTTCTGAAGTGAATAATAAAAATTGCAACATCAATTACGTAAGTAAAATAAAGATACTCTGAAACCAGTCTAAATCTAACCCTGTATAAACCAGAATCCTGTATAAACCTAAACCAGTCTAAATCTAACCCTGTATAAACCTAAACCAGTCTAAATCTAACCCTGTATAAACCAGAATCCTGTATAAACCTAAACCAGTCTAAATCTAACCCTGTATAAACCTAAACCAGTCTAAATCTAACCCTGTATAAACCAGAATCCTGTATAAACCTAAACCAGTCTAAATCTAACCCTGTATAAACCAGAATCCTGTATAAACCTAACCTAAAGTTCCAATGTAGGAAATACTTAACAGCAATTCCTTGTACATTGTACATGGTTCTTACTGTGATAAAAGTACATGTTTGGGGGAAATACATATGGATTTAGCCTGCAGAGATCTTTGTTTATATTTTATTTGATTCTCAAAATATATTAATCTAGGATGATGCTTTATCTAAATCTTTCAGGATTAAAATTTATACTGCATTTCTTCCTTGACCTTTTTAATTAGTGAGGGCTATAAAATTATTCTTATGTGTAAAATCGTCCAATCTTTCAGACGTAAAGAAAAAACTTGGTATTTAACACAATTAATTATAGCATCATCAATATTAATGAATAGTTTCTGTATAAAAATAACTATAGTATCGGTCATTGAATAATCAACAATAAATTTAACATTGAAACAAACCTTTACGGGCCGAGAGCTTTTCCTGGTTGGAGTTGGTTTAGAGTTCTTCCCCTTTTTTCCTTTAGGGGTACATTTAGGGGTTCTATTTGGTGTCTTTTTGCCAGAAGATTTTGGTGTTCCTTTTATCTGACTGAGTGGAATGTCATCACTATCATCAGTGTCTTCAGAAGATTTCACTTTTACTGGAGATTTTTTGGTCAGAATCTTTCTTGCTTGTTTGGATTTCTTTGACTCTGGTTCAACTGTAGGAGAATCTTCAGTTGAATTGTCTTCATATAATAAAGGTCTTTTCTTACCTTTATCTTTTGATTTATTTTTACTGGGTGTTTTATTATTTTCCTTTTCCATGTCGCCATTTAAGCTTGTTTGTTTATCACTATCTTTTTCAGAATGCTGGTTATTTTCTACACTACATGTTTTCTGTGTCTCTTTCTCACATTTCCCTTCTTTTAATTGTGAATCTTGTGACTGAGTTCGTGCAGTTCTTGCTCTACTACTCCTTCTCACGTTATTTTCAGATTTATTATCGTCAATTTCTTTAACGACAACTGAATTATTTTTCAGATTACCCTGATTATCCCCCTTTGTATTTGTCTCCCCTTCATTATCACAACCACATTTTACATCTTCCTCCGTTAAATCAGAAGATCGTAACTTTTTATCAATTGTATCACATTTAGCACCATTTAAATTTGAGGTAGCCGATTTATTATCACTATTTGTTATGATTTCCTCACGATTTTTTGTGTCTTTGTTGTCGGAAACATCACTTTTAGTAGATGAATCACTCTTGTTCTTTAAACAATTATCATCAAATTTTAATATAATTTCATTTTTAGTTGATTCACTTGCTTCATCTTTTTCCAGACACTCGGTTTTAATTATGTTATCACTTTTATCATTCTGTGAATCTAAGTTTTTTTCAGGAATTTTATCTTTATCTTCCACAGATGTATCAGTTTTAGGAATGCTTTCTGTTGTGTCCTTATTGCAGTGAGATTGTGTTGTTTCTTTAGACTTATCATTAGACACGGACATTTTACTTATCTTTGTACAAGAATCTTTCTTTACGTTTTCTTTTTGTGAATCCTCCTCACTCTTGTAAATATTTTCTGGTAAAACATTTGATTTAGCACCTTCTTTTTCACATTCAGCAGCTGAATTTTTAATTTCAGATTTGACATCTGATTTTTTATCATCAACTGGTTTGGTTTTAAGATTTTTAACTGTCAATTCACTGGTAGCAACAGCATCATCATCTTTCTTTTCTTTGCCATGGTTATCTTCCTTTTTAACATCATTCTTTATTTCACTTTTAATATTTTCAACTTTAACATCTTTCTTTGCATCATTTTTACATTTTCCATCTTTACTGTCTTTCTTTTTGTCGCTGTCACATTTTTCAAATTTATTTTCTTTCTTTTCGTCATCTCCATATTTTTCAATTTTAATGTCTTTATTTCCATCATTTTGACATTTTTCAATTATAACGTCTTTCTTTTCGTCACTTTCATTTTTTTCAACTTTGACATCTTTCTTTTCATCACCTTCCTTGCTATCAATGACAACAACTCCATCGACTTCATCAAGCTTGTCTTCATTAGATTTTATTTTCTCTGGATCTTTTTTCACATCAGGAAGGGAATCTCGTGAGTCATTCGATGTTCCCAACTTCTTTTCATCATCATCAGCAGGTTCACTTTTGACACTATTACCTATTCATAAAATACATTTCAGATAATTATTTGGGAAGTAACCAAAATAAGTTCAACAAGTATTTATAAGTAATTGAGTGCCATCTCTTTCAAAAAAATTACTTTTAAGATGTATTTTACTAATACTGAACAAACTAACAACAGAAATCATGAGAGCAAAACATATCTATTTAGGTATATTTCAGGAATATATCTTCATAAAACATTATTTAGCAGCCAATACCTGCAAAGTTTACCTAATATTAGGGCATTAATCATACTCAACAAGTCCTCCTATGCACAATTATAAAGTCCTATATAAAAAAGCACAAGGTTTGATATTACTATAGATCTGATGGCCTGAGGCTGGGAGAATTCTCCTGGTCTAACTTTGCCTAGATATTTTCATTGAACACCGAGAAATCTTCCATTTTTATTACATTTTCTGACCTTTAAATTGTTGGTCAGCCAAACGCTTTTTATACTGAAACTTAGTTTGTATCCTTCAAGCATGTATATGATTTTTCTTCATATCTGATTAACACAACGTTTATTACAATGCCCTCTGATTGTAGTCTTCAAGCATGAATGTAACCAGCTGAAGTGAAGGTGCTTCAATGGCAAACAAAATTTACTTATGTCCTAAGTTGATCTTGAGGAGAGGATATATATATAATGTAGGCTAGTCCTGCTATCCAATCCTTTTCAGTACTTTTCTGAATAAAATATGTTTAAATTAAGTTGATCTTGATGTTCGGGAGATTTATTAAAAACATATACAACTTGGCATGAGAGTGATAGATGGGATTCTTACAGTCATAAGACATCTGTTGTGACCAAAACACAACATCATGTCTATGAAATATATAGACGCATAAAGGAACATTATAAACTACACAAGAATTAGGAAATGAATTAACAGTGCATTCTTGTTATACCTCCCCTCTTTAATCTACTTAATTTCAAAGTCTAAATTTCCAGAATTCATGAAGTTCAAACAAATTTCTCCCTCACTCTATTGTCAACCTCGCTTATTGTTAAAATATAGATTGGTATAATGGGCAACAGTATAATAAAGGTTAGGGTTTGGTGTTTAACGACACTTTCAACAATATTTCAGTTAAATCATGACGGTCAGTTTTATTAGTGGAGGAAACCAGAATACCCGGAGAAAACCGCTGACCTGCCGCAAGCAACTGACAAACTTAATCACATAATGTTGTATCAAGAACACCTTGCCATGAGCGGGATTCGAACTCACAAATCCCAACTACCATATGATCATGACAGCTCTTACAATGATAAGACATAAAGTACCTTGTTTATTGCCAAAATATAGGTTGGTATAAAAAAACAGCAATATTATAAGTATGAATTACAAAGACAATGACAGAACATAAGGCACAGATACTGACTACTACTGGTAAGTGGTTCCTCCTTGACCTCTCTACCTCCCTCTATTTGTTTTTCTAATTGACCAATTAATTCTGCCAAATCACTTCTTGTCCTAAAAAAATAATTCATTCCATTATTAATATAGTACTACTCATTCATTTATTAATACTGATACACCTGTGTTAAAAATATTAATTCTAATATGACCTCCTTCATTGTCTATATAAACAAGATCAAAAATACCTCTGTAGATAAAAAAATTTCTCGCACATGCATATTGCTGCATATATTGTGTTCAAAACTCCTGAATAATGTCCTGTGTTTATATACAGGATATACATTAAAATTCCCTTAAATAGTTTTTGTTATATACTAGATATAAGTAGGACAGACTTATTGACTTCCTTAGACCTTGTTAGACGCTAGCGACATTGACACTTGGTTGATTTTTTTTACCCTTTTGTGTGTTTTAGTCTGTATACTCAGAATCCCATCAAATTGCAGAATGTCTGCAACTTAATTGTAACATAGTGTATTACTGTTTGTGTAGAAAATGACCAGTGTAAAGTGAAAGTTAGAGGATTATATATATAGGGGCTGTTGTGGTTGTGATTGTATAGTAGTTACGTATTCAATCAGTACCTACAGGCCTCTACATTAACATTTTTTTTTAACTTGTCCCTTCGGACAACTAACTAAAAAAAGTACTTGTCCGACTCAATCTTTTAGTTGTCCGAAAAAATTTATAAAAATGCAAAAAATAGAGAATAATTATCAGCAATTTGCATAAAATGTTTTGGTTATTGTCTATTAAAGTCATTATTAATACTAACACTAACAGACATTATGATTATGACATCTTTAATCAACAAATTAACATACACTTAGACATAAGTCATAATGTCATTGGTATCAAACGATGCCATCATGGTATGAGTGTCTAATCATCAATTTCTAAGTTTGGTTCTTGAATAGCAAGCCCATCTAAGTGGTAATCATATAATGTGGATTGAATCCAGGATGCTTTGCAGGGATGAAAACTAAAATTATGAACCTAGTAGCAAGCTGGGCCCCTGAAATTTAAAATCCAGGGGCCTAGGCATATATATAAAAAATACTAGAAAGTTACCCTGCCCAAATTTAGTATATAGTTAAAAAGCTGTCTTAACTGATTTGTTCTGGGTTTTTTATCTATTCAATGTCACATTTTTATTTCTGTCTACCTTGACTATTTGAGTCTTGCATACCAGTGATTTTTTATACCCCCCCCCCTCCCCCCCACTTTTCCTTTTGAAATAAATTTTACTGTGCTGTGGTCATGTTTGTGTAATCTTCAGCAGAAGAACGATGTCTCTGTCAATTTGATCAATGGTCCAACTATATATACATGTAGCTTCGGAATGAAAATATAGCACAAACGTAAATTGCCAATGTCAGTCAATCAAAGCGCGAAACGGTTTTGCCTTGAAACTTTATATTAGCTGTGATTCCAAGAATGGATGATTTCCAAATAAGCAGACATTCCATACTGACATACATCACCAACTTTAATGCTGCAGAGAAGTGATAGTGTAGCTCTTTGTGCATCTCAGACATGCTTGGGCTTTTTATTTTGCAGTGTTAAGTATATACACACAAAATGTATGAGGAACATAACATGTCCAACATACTTCGTGATGAATCATTTGACCAATAATTGGTAACCAGTCTGTGTATTCAGGGTGTCAACTTAACTATGTCAATGAGGTCAAGGTCAAGGTTATATGTTATATTATGACTGGCATGTACTATACTAAATCAACCATCATAGCAAATATCTCAAACTTCTCAATAAAATGTTCACTCTAATGTGGAATGGGTTAAGAGCCAGGTGACAGAGATCTTACTGACAAGATGAACCACTAAATGTCATTAACTTGGTATAAGCCATAACTCTGGTAAGTATGACATCACAGTATTTGACATCTTTTATTATGGCTATATCCAACATGTCCAAGTGCTTATGTGTTTACTATTGACCAATCAAATTAAAACTGCTCCTATATATCACTGCATGCAGCTCCATTCTATTTTCTGTTTTTATGACCTCTTCTGACTTTATTATTTAATGCTTTCCAAATCAAGGTAGCTACAATTTAATTGGTCAATGTCATATGTGACTAGAACTTGAAAAGATGCTTTAATGTGTAATTGGTCTTCTTTTTTACAAGGAAACTTATGTCTTACTTATATAAATTTGACTCCTGATGTTGAAATGAAGCCCAATGCAATATTAGTACTGTGGCCACGCCACAAAAGAATACTTCTGTGGCCCAATTTGACAACATAATGCAGCAAAGTCTAATTATCCCTCCTTCATGCAATACCATAATTATGCACAGGTTGATTGGATTTACTTCCTTTGGTTAAATTTTCATTGACATCTTACAACTGTGACCACAGAAGAGTAGATTTTCTTACAATGTCATCTACATAGGTCAACATGAAAGTATTCTCAAGTCCAATTAACCCCCCCTTGATTATGCAGGTCCGTAATTCATGCACATTTTCATATGGTGTACTAGCTTTGGTTAAAGTTTCATTGAATCAAATAAACCATATAGGGGACCGACCATTTAATTTGCAAGGGTATGTTTTTTTTTTCGTTCAGAAATTTTTTTTCGGACAAGAGTTAGAATATTTATTTTTTTTGTAGTTCAAAGCGTGATTATTTTTTTTTCCAGAATTTAACATTAGGTTATATGACAAACGCTCTGAATCAGATTATTTTTTTTCTCCACCAAAATCAGAATATTTTTTTTATGAAGAAACCATAACCCCCCAATAAGTCCAATTATCTCCCCTTAATTATGCTAGATCTTACTTATTTTTCATCATGCACTTTTCATATGGTGTTCTACCTTTGATTAATGTTGTTTGTCAACAAACCCATGCGAAAATAATAGAATAAATTACTACGCCAGTAACTGTTCGAATCGTTGTAAAGGCTTAAAGAGCGTCCTACGTCAATGCCACGTTTTTCATTATTTCTGTTATGCTGATTCTGTTCTCAAAATTAAACTAATTAGAACCGATTCCATAAATTTTCGCACGATCACTGTGAACTATTTCGCTTACTGTCGTATTTCGGTCGTATATGGCGGGAAATAATTAATGAGCTTATAAGGGGAATCCCATTACAAGGAAACAACATAAATACTTTATTTACACAATAATTGATACTCAAAGCGTTACAAAAATCAAGCATTATTATACAATGTAAAAAAAAATGAAAACAGAACATACACAACTAGATTGATCGTAAAATTGAATGTAGGACAAGCGTCAAGTGGTTAATTTACGTTACTTGTCGGAGTATTTTTATGAATGAAAACTAGCGTAATAATACAAGCAAGAAAATATCGGCATTTTAATCCTCCTGATAATTTGTCATAGTTAAACATTTACCATTCGAGATACGATAAGTTATCTTAAAATTTGCAAAAGTAGTAACATTCAAAGTGTAGTGTTATCTAACAAGCACCAGATCTATATTTTGATGAGCCATCACTGTCTCGACAGGTGATAAGATCATGACGGTTGTCATGTAAACAAACAAAAATGGCCGAAAGGCCACAAGTAAATACGGTTTTGCAAAACCGTATAAAAACTGAAGAAAGTAGAGGTTGTAATTATCATTTGCCAGACCTCAATTCAGACTGGAGTAAAGCTACTGTAGTTTAGTCTATTTTTTAATTGGATATGCATTAACATATGTCTGGATGTAAATAAACAGTTCGATATGTCGTAATATTAACCCGGTGTCGAGTATAAAATACCAATGCGGATGGATAAATATCCGGAAGCGTCCCATGCATTTCAACGAATTTTGAATTGCCAATCTTTGCATATATGAACATATTTGATATGAGAACTATGATTTAATGTCTTTGAAATGAGAAAAAATTAATTAAAAGTTCGTTTTGTTGAAAGTAGCTACGGACAAAAAGTACAGTCAACATTTCCCATAGCACAATACCGCATTGCTTCCCCTTTCCAAAATGGCGGCAAAATGTTTTTTTCGGAATGTCTCTTGGTTCACCGTGATAATTGGCGATAGTGTACTTCAATGGAAACCGATATTTTTAAACACATTAAAATAATTATTTACGAAGTTTATGCCTGTAAAAATGATAAAGCAACACATTTTTATCATAGAAAATAACCTTCAAAAGGTAGGACAGTCATTTTTTCACTTGTCCCGTCAGACAACCGTGGTACAAGATCTACTTGTCCGACGTCAGTTTTCACTGGTACCGGACAATCGGACAAACGTTAATGTCGAGGCCTGACCTATCGCCACTAATATTGTGAGTTTTAATTCCGCTCATAGCAATGTGTACTCGACACAACATTATGTGATAAAGTTTGTCAGTGACTTGTGACAGGTCGGTGGTTTTCTCAGGGAACTCCGGTTTCCTCCACCAATAAATTGACCGTCACGATATTACTGAAATATTGTTGAAAGTGACGTTAAACACCATAAAAACCAAACCAAATCAAAGTAATGGTGTCAAATCAGTATATCATGCCTTCTTAGTGTGACCTCAGGTTATAGTCTTACCTTGACCATTCTGTTGGAGATGAAAAGTATGTTTCAGATTCACGTCCCTGTAGGGTAAACGTTTAGAGAGTTAACAGTCTTACAATGTGTGTCTCTAAATGACCTATATTTTCCCTACATTTTACTCTATTAATACTACCATTGATGACCTATATTTTCCCTACATTTTACTCTATAAATACTACCATTGATGACCTACTTGCAGACAATTTCCCATGTTTCAGCATCATTATCATCTAGATCTTCTCTGTAAACTCTTAAATTACACTCATTATCCTAAAAATAGTTAATTTGTATATTACAGAAACAACATTACTAAAATTAAAATGTGCGTCCTACAGTTATCTATGTACAGTCCAACCCCATAAGATAAATGACAGCTTATTTATGATTGGTTGATCCAGATTGTCTGCTTTGGTCCATAATGAGAAGCCCATTAGTTACCAGGAAGTAATTTACTGGAAAACATGGTGGTCGCTTTGAAATGCTCTCATGTGTTTGTAATGATTTACAATTTGTTAGTTTGTTATTTAATAATTTGATACCTTAAATGGTACAATTGTGCATGGAGAACAAAGTTATTTACCGATAATTTATCAAAGTCTAGACTGAATAGTGATTGCTAAATATCTGCTAAAATTTAGAATTCCTATCATTATTGAAAATGAAAAATAAATTGTCTTATTATTTATTTTGGTCCAGAAAACTAGGATTTGGTCCTGTGAAGACTGCATATCTCCTGAATCAAATGTCCACTAGAAGTCAAACTTACCAGCATATACCAATAGGCTAGCCCATTCTTATCTCTTCCAATTGGTTGAAATCTCATGTCTTCTGGAGCAAGCTTGTTTATCTTTTCTTTAAATGTTGAGTTTTGATCAAACTGTTTCTCAAGTAAGTTCTGAAAATAAAATTTTATATTAAAATACAAAGATATACTGAAAACAAATATTTTCAATACAAATATATACATGTATACAGAATTCATCCTGGTTTGTTCATTTTACTCACTCTCCTAAAAGTACACTGTTTTATGGTTCACTTTGATGATTGAATACAATGTATACAAGTTTAATTGTAGTTTTATTTTGTCTATTGGGGCTTGAGAGCAACACATGATACAATAGTTGGTACATTTTTGTATTTATAACCTTGAGTCTATTCTATATTTTAACAATATATATAATATATACACTTGCAGTTTAGTTTTTTCTTTTTGCATTTGCATTTGAAGAGAGAATATTTGTATTTCCAACATTTTCAACATACGCATGTACAATGTCAGAAAAATTTGTAATAGTCCAAAGAGAGATTTTGAGTTTCTGTTTTTTTTTCTGGTCATCATGATAGCATTTATGTCTGCTTGACAATTGGTTTCTGCCCATCGTTGATCAAAGACTGTTAAGTATATGGTTCTTGTTTCTACTTGGAAAAAAAATTGATAGTGACAGACCTCTTCCTTCTAGTAAATATCATATTTCATTTAATACATTTATTGTCTAAAACATATTTGAAGTTTACTAACACCTGAACAAGTAGACATAGCTCAGATTTAAGTCCAGAACAATCTCTTGTAAATACAATATATTTTCAAACACCGACAGGTAGCTCTAAGTCATTCGTTCTATCTAACTGTTAACACATAGTAACAATCATGGCCAAAGTAAAATGTTTGTTTATGCACATGATGCATTAAAAACATCAGTAATATTTTTCAGCATTAATAGTTTATCTCCATTCAATAACTCATTTTATTACATTTATGGTTTTATGCAGTATTATAAAACCACATAATTCGTTTGTTGTGATAAATCGTCATATTGCATGGCAGGATTTCATATTGAACGATCTATTTAGCGGTGGGCGAAATCCGGCAAAATTTTAAAATTTACTAGCCAAACGTTTTCTACGTCCATTGCAATGACGTCACACAAACAAAAAGTGGCACAGAAGTTTTACAAACGCAAGCAGAATGCAAATATAAATTTGCACACATGGAATTAGTAATATAAATTTGTACACACTGAATTAGTACAAGTATCTATGATATTAAATGGATCAGCCCATTGTTTTTGAATTTGAAAAAAAAAAAACAACAAATAATCCCTAAAAATTGATCCAGGTACAAAAAAAACTTATGTTAAATGTAATAAAACAATTACAGCACTTCATTTTGTGTAATATGATGTGATATGGAGCACTGAAAAGCAATACTGACTGCGGCCATAACACATCATATCGCACTTAATAATTGTATAAAATTTAATTATATTAACTTGAGACTAGTAATATTTGTCCAAATACAACTTTTCTTCATTATTTTTAATACTGACTTATAAATTTAGTAAAAGATTTAATGATTGAATGTTATACAGAAGCTATTTAGTGTTCATTAATAAGGAATATTTTTTAATTTTTGAACAGGTTATTCGATATAACCTGGTTTGGGGCAGTTTATGCTTAATAAACTGCAAAGCGGTTTATGAAAAGTGTAAACTGTTCCAAACCAGGCCATGCAAATATAACTTGTTCAAAAATTGAATATACATGTATTCTTCCTTATAATTTAATTTTGCAACAAAATTTAATGATTCCTCGATTTTAATTACGATTATTTCATGTGACTATTTGAATTTGTTGGTGACGTCACAATATCAACCCAGATTATCAAGTATAACCAATGTTGCTCCAGGCAGATCAGCGAATCAGATTGCAGTATTCACATCAAATTCAGTAATTTAAATTTAAATATATCAACTGAAGTCAAATCAAATAATTCAAGTAACCCCAAGGAACTGATAAAACCATCCTTTCCATTGAACGAAAGTCATTAAGAATATTGCCATCCAAAATTTGATAAGTATTGTTCATGTTTTCCCCATCATATTAATTTAAGGACATTTTCTTGAAAAAATGTAACTAACCTGATTCACAATTGAGTGTAATGACATATTCCATATAACAGAGTAAAAACAACTCCCATAGCAATTTTTTTCATTTTGGTATGCTTTCAACTTTTTTTGGGGTTTACTTTCAAGAAATGGAATTCAGATGTCAAAAAAATACAAAAACAAAATTATTAACATTATAATTAAGAATTTTTCGACAATTTAAAAAATCATGTTGCTAATGTCATATTTTGACAGAAATTTGACAGAAATTTTTGACATTAGCAGCAATAAAATCTTTCATTTTTTGACTATAAACAATAATATTTTAGGTAAAAAATTTGGAAAGGATTCAGGTTTACCTTATTTCATAAGTAGGTGTTCTGGTTGCTATTCAAGAATCAGTAAATAAGTAAATATTAGTGCATCTGTCAAGAAATGATGATAGCAAAATTAAAGCCGTCAGAAAATGATGTTAGCAACAATAATATCCGTCGTAAAATGACGTTCGCTCAACAACTCACTCGAATTCAATCATATGGCGCTGCAGACGACGCAAGTCACATGTTTCTATTTGTTTACTGCTTCTGTAGAACAAAATATGCTGCTCCCTGTTTAAAAAGATATCTAAATCTATCGTTATTGAACACCACAATGCGAACGTCATTAGTTGCGATTGTCATCAAGATCTGACAGACTGTCTTTGCATCAAATTTAACTTATCAGCTTTTCTTGTCCGTCCTTCGACTTTTCCATTTTTGAATGCATACGTGACTTCCGGATGTGAAACTAGCGGCGAAACTAGCTTTAAAAGGGAAGCAATCGTATTTTCACGTAGCCACACTGATGCGAACATCAACAAACATTCTTGACCGAATTGACAGTCGCAACATCGGATTGTTAAATTGCATTCTTTTACGACGAACTAAGTGAATATAGTTTCGATACCTAAGTGATTTAATTAAATTATACATGTTATTTAACAAACATCCAATAACCAATAGAAAGAAAATGCACCTGACCTGTGCGAATATCATTTGTTTGACAGAGACGGGAATAAAAACTCACCGTATTTGAAAATCAAATGTAAACAATAACTCATTCGTGTAGAAATTATGGAAAAGCATTTTTTCAAACTAAAACACCAAATTTACTATTTAAACAAAAAAAATTATATATAGGAACTAGTTGGGGGGAAATTTTGTATTGTTTAAATAAGAGACAAATTTTAAGGGAGTTAATTCTGTCAATTTGCTTTTAAAATCCCTACATTTTTTTAAAACTATTCTAATACTTGTTACATATGTCTCGAAGCAATTATTTTTTTTAATAGAATATGGAAATTCAAAGATATTAATAAATTGTAAATGAGTGCATATCAATAAATTTATGAAAATAAACAGAAAATTATATTTTGACGGACATTTCCAACAGTTAGCACAATTTTAACTGGAATATGTCTAAGGTAATTTTTCACACTACAAAACCTAAGAACATATCAGTGTGTACTTATCATTTCTAAACCCACCTTTAACAGCTTAAGCTTAGTTGGTAATTTACTATGTTTATAACCAAACTTTTCTATTTCCCAAGCATCAACATCAGAATAGGTGTAACAAAACTGAAAATAAAATAGAAACATTAAACATGGTATAAATACTTATATTTCAATTAACTTTAATTAAAATTTCATATGTCTCCTTTGTTAAAAGCATAAAAATGGCATCATTCACAGGTTTTGACTTTGGTCTAACAAGGAAGTCTATGGATATTGTATTTTTCATGTAGTATATTTTTTCTTGCATCAAATTCCTATAAAACACTTACAATGGAATAGGTTCAGATTCGTGGTGATTAATGCCACTTTCAACAATATTTCAGCTATATCGTGGTATTCAGTTTTATAGGTGGAGGAAACTGGAGTACCTGGAGAAAACCACTGACCTGTCGCAACTTTATCACATAGTGTTGTATCGAGTACACCCCCTTATGAAGGGGTTTCAAACTCACAACTTTAAAAGTAATATTACACCAGTTTTGGGTGAAGAAAATTTTTCTGTGAAGATTCATTTGGAATTTGGTGATACCTTTACTAAGCTATTCATGCATGTTTCAAGTTGAAAAATGTTCCCAACAACTAGAAATCTGCAAATCCGTGTGCATGTTTTTTGTCCTCGCCATTGTTGTGGAGACTTTACTTTTGGTTGTTTTGTTCCGATGATTGCCGATCAAGAAAAGATAAACGGGTGTGTTCGATTTGCGTTTCAATTATCTCCCTTTTTGAAACCTGGCTGTCAAAAGTAGACATGTTGATATGTTATATTGATATATTTTGTAATGATAAGGCTATTTGTAATTATATTTATCATATTTAAACATTGACAACCTTCTTCAAATAGAATTTGTTAAGAAATTTGCAGAATTAGAATAATAACCATACCATTGTCAAGGTGACGAATGTTTTATATATTGTTTAATATTTACATTTACAACTTGTTCAAGGAACCATTGGCTATTAACAGTATGGTTTACTTAGTATAACTTTTGATCCTGCTTCTATAGGAGTAATACCCAATCTATTTGTTTTGGGGATACCTTAAAATGGGAGACTAAATTTTGTTAATTTTCGGCTTTAAATTTAGATTAGTTTTAACCCCAGAATGCTATAAAATATAAACTTTTTGTTAGCTGCTCACCACATCATGTTTTTCTGGGTTGATTTTTTACATTCGAACCTCAGTGCCACCTAGGTTATTTTTGATATTGGTATTTTAGAGCCGTTTTTGCATCTATTTTTTTGTGCAGTATTTATTTGAAGCCTTCACAATTGTTAATTTTTATGTTCTGTTATATTGTTATAATCATGATTCTGATACTGGTTAGTGAATTCAGAGCAGTTGTAGATTGGCATGTGATTAATTGATGGAACCATATGGTTTGCATGGTTAATGACACGCCTCCTTACTGCTTAGGGAAATGATGCATATTCATCATATAATTAGATAAAAGCACGTGTAGTCTGGGTTCTTGAGTTAGTTAGTTAGTTAGTTCTTTGTTTATATGTTTGATTGTATATACGTTATTATTTAGTTTGCTAATACAGTAGTTTAATTTGAAAATGGTGTTTTATTAATTTAGACCTGACAGGTTAAAGTAAAGGTCTAATAATATCATGCCTTTTGTTGACTATATAAAGTATTGAAAACTTATTAGCCATATTTCTTATTGCCATAAGCTCGAATCCCAGTGGAACAAACCTGGATATGTCTAAATCTCATTTTGTATGAATCGTCAACTAATTCAATCACTTTCTGTACGTAACAGGAGCGTGTTTGGATATGTCTCGCTTGGTGGTTACCAAGCAAAAAGCTCACAGACAGACAGACACAGGATCACAAGTTATACTTTTTTATATTTCAAACATCAAAGCTATACTAAGTAGGCCATACTGTCAATAGCCAATGGCTCCTTGAACGAGTTGAAAATGTAAACATTAAGCATTATATGAAACATTCGTCACCTTGACAATGACATTAATATTGACAATTATTTTAATTCTGCAAATTTCTTAACAAATTTTATTTGCAGATGTTTGTCAATGTTTATTTAAGATAAATATAATTACAAATAGCCTTATCATTACAAAATATATCAATAAAACATGTCAACATAAAAATAAATGTCAACTTTTGACAGCCAGGTTTCCAAAAGGGAGATAATTTAAACACAAATCGAACACACCCGTTACACAATCTCCCCTAAAGAGTTCAAATCTTGGGTTACGTGCATATCATTTGCATTACTGTTGTGCACAACAGAATTATCTGCTGTCAAATATTTTGCGAGTTGCTCATAAATTCTGCTTTTGAGCAGATTTTTAATGTTATGCTATTGATTTTAGTTAAATTAAGTGGCATATTAAGTAAAAATATTGAATCCAAAAATTCCACGATATTCGCCTTTCATATTATTTAAAGTAATATTACACCAGTTATGGGTGAAGAAAATTTTTCCCTGAAAATTCAATTTGGAATACGGTGGTACCTTTACTAAGGCCAAAAAAAATATGTGTGTTAACGGTCACATGTAAAAAAAATCTAGGATCGGTCGGTCGGCATTTATTTTTTTTTAAAACTATCGGCAAAACCGGAAATAGTCCTTCCCGGTTCCGGAATCCGATATTTCATTTTCGGGGCCATAATTCATGAACGGTAAATGTCAATTTCACCTTAATCGAATTTAATCTGTATTTTATGGTACATCGCATTGTGTTAAAGTTTGAAAAGATTTGGTTGAGTCGTACCTTAAATACTACCTGGAAACCTAGAAAGTCCCTATTTTATAAGAGAAAAAGGGCCATAACTTATGAACGGTAAATGTGAAATACACCATAATCAAACTTAACCTGTATTTTATGGTATACAGCATTGTGTTAAAGTTTGAACAGATTTGGTTGAGCAGTATTTTAAATATCATTCGGAAATCTAAAAAGTCCCTATTTTCTAAGAGAAAAAGGGCCATAACTCAGGAACGGTAAATGTGAAATACACCGTAATCGAACTTAACCTGTATTTAGTTGTCCACAGCATTATGTTATAATTTGAAAAGATTAGGTTGAGCCATACTTTAAATATCATCTGAAAACCTAAAATGTCCCTATTTTCTAAGAGAAAAAGGGCCATAACTCAGGAACGGTAAAGGTGGAATAAACCGTAATCGAACTTAACCTGTATTTAATGGTCCGCAGCATTGTGTTAAAATTTGAAAAGATTTGGTTGAGCCATACTTTAAATATCATCCGGAAACCTAAAAAGTCCCTATATTCGAAGAGAAAAAGGGCCATAACTCAGGAACGGTATATGTGAAATACACCGTAATCGAACTTAACCTGTATTTAGTGGTCCACAGCATTGCGTTAAAGTTTGAAAAGATTTGGTTGAGCGGTACTTTAATTATCATCCGGAAACCAAAAGTGTGACGTACGGACGGACATGAGGATCCCTATATACCACTGACTCTCGTCGAGCGGGGGTATAAAAATGGTTATCCGAATTCTGTGTAAAAATTGATAGGGTCGCTAGCAAAATTTAGGGTAGAATAATTGCTGATAAAAAAGGTTAGGGTCGGCGGCTGAAAAATATGGTAGGTCAGGTGACCGTAAACACACATATTTTTCTTTGGCCTAAGCTATTCATGCATGTTTCAAGTCGAAATATGTTCCCAACAACTAGAAATCTGCAAATCCGTGTGCATGTTTATCATCCTCACCATTGTTGTGGAGACTGATTAATTTTCGGTTGCTTTGTTCCGATGATTGCTGATCATGACCTCGTGAAGAAAAGTTTTAGTCCGATGATTGCCGATCATGACCTCGTGAAGAAAAGATAAACAATCATGGATGCTGAGGTAAGCACGCACACATTCCTGACAATGATTATTGAGGAATCTGTCTGTTTTATGTCGTGTGAACCAATTTTTTTTTGCAATTATTCTTATGTGGTACACACGGAATATATATATATATTTTTTTTTTTCATCAACTGAACATTGTGCATGAGCGATAATCTCCCCGAAAGAGTTCAAATCTTGTGTCACGTGCATATCATTTGCATTACTGTACTGGAAAACAGAATTATCTGCTGTCAAATATTTTGCGCTTTGCTCTTAAAATCTGCTTTTGAGCAGATTTTTAATATTATGCAGTTGATTTTAGTTAAGTGAAAATATTTAATCCAAAAATTTCACAATATTTGCCTTTCATATAACTTTAAAATTGAAAAATCAATCATAATGTAGGGCGGTGCATTAAAGTTGTAAGAATACTGGTCCAAGTCATTGTACCAATAAAAAAATATTTGATTTTTTTTCCATAAGAACATTTTAGTCAAGATACACATGTAAGCATAAAAATATTATATACAGTACATGTACATGTTATCGTGAAAATACTCTACTATACATGAAATAAATGGAACCTTCTTAATTTATAATATACCTTAATAATGTATCTCTCCCATCTGTTAGCTGTCACTGATGTCTTTCCTATTCTCCTCAGAAGACGCACATGGATGTCTATCAATGGCATCGGGACTGAAATAAAAAGTCAACTTCATATACTTATACATGTTATACCGCAAACGTAAATCATATCTTACTGCAGTGCAGACCTCACCACACTTTCAAAAAATAGGGAGACTTGACTTCTCCCTCAGTGAACCTGAGGGAAAAGGAAAGGCATTACAGAGATATTTCCTACAGATTCATAGAGACATGTTTCTGCAAATATTATTTCTTTGTATCATTTAAAAAAAATTGCATTTGAAGTGTGCATTGGCTAATACAAATGTATCTCATTAATATCCTTCATATTTAACTTTAAATTCATGTTTTGTTGTGTATCATTGTTGTTGATTCCTTTTGCCTTGAAATCTGCAAGATCTATGTGACTTGTCATCAAAATGTTTTTTTCTTCTCTTATTTCCATAAAACCGCCACAATGTTGAAAACTTGACAAATTGATCGTTTATCTTTGAAAAAGCTACAAATAACTCAATTTTTGTTAAAATAATAAAATATAACACAATCCAACAAGCAGTTTGGTACAGGAAGCATCTGTTTGTTTATTTTTATATTTGGGATTCACCTGGAATTTTGTCAGTACAAATTTAGAAGATTGTCGTGATTCTTTTGTCTCCACCAATTAAAACTTCTTCATTGCTTGAATAAAGCTCTTTTCTCTCTTTCTGGATGTCAGATTTTATAAAGGTGTTGAATAATTTTTCCAATTATTGACATCGAGAAACGATCTATAGCTATAAAACGTCAGAAAATTGATCATGTGGTACACACATAAAAAATGGCATACACATACATGTACAATTCGACCTAAATTTTGGATTTATGAATATTGTGGATGGTATCAACAGGTCAAAACGCCCCCGTTTTTTTTTACCAAAACGTGCCACTTTTTTCCAAATAAATCATTATCAAAAAAGTAATTTTTGTGATTCAAATGTTTATAAATGTCTTCCTGTGATTCCTTTTTGTTCAAACATTTTGTTTTTGCCTTAATATATTTTTATTAATCTATTTATTAAAATTATAAATTTAATTAATGATAATTAAATTTATATGCTTAATTAATTATTACAATCAAATGCCTTTATCCATGTCAATGGTCTTTGATTGGGATTAGAGGGGGCCATGTGCCATTTATCACATTCCATCTGAAAATGTCCCATTGAAATCAGAAATATTTACAAAGAATGTTAAAGAATGGCCCATTGAAATTCTGAATGTCAATAGAAAATGTCCCATTGGCATTATTAAAATTTTAATCCTAATCACTGGATCATGATCAGAGGCAAATTTTATATTTCCAGAATACCTTTCATAGGGCTTATAAGTTATGATGGAGATACAGATAGAAAAGTTCTTGATGTCAGGAATTTGCCACTAATCTTTTACAAAGCTGTCTCAATAAAATTCAAAATCACTGTGATGAGATTTTCATTAATTTTATTAACCTACATAACGTCATATAAATGTGCATGTTACTGAAATTTAAGAAAACAAGTTATTCAGTGCTATATCAGATTAAGAAATTTTTGTGGTTGCAAATTGCAAAAAAAACCCAACTGAAATAGATGAATAAATGTCAAAAAGTAGTTAAATATATAAGTGCATACTGATAGAGTTGTTTAACATTGCTAGAAATGAAACATTTTCAAACAATGCTGCGCCGAGTTCACAAACTAATTAAGTTCTAAATCCTGTGATAATCACTTTAAAATTAAGCAGGTCATGATAACGAGAGAATAAAGGACCTCAAAGTCAATGCCCATTGTTGATTTGTCTTCCTCTGGCAGACGGTTAAGTATCGCATGATTGTCAACCAAACGATTATGGGTTATATAAGGGATATGATTGCAGTAATTGAAATTTCTTTATCTCGACATTACAACAGGTATACCAAGAGATCTAAGCCCTTTATTGCTTACCCTGCTTCGTGTCTTCTAGCCAGCGTTCAAGATCGGAGTACGAAATTTCTTTCAAGCCGATCATCTCGCCATATCTATCCCAAAAGTTGCATATTACGGCAAAATTTGGATCGTTATGGCACAAGCTTTCCGCAGCCATCGCCATTTTGGATATATGCTAATGTTAAAAGTTTGTTAATTATTGTTAAAATAATGCAAAATAACAAGCATTAAATTCCTATTATAATTTAAAATTTAATAATCCATATAAAATACTAATATAAATTCATATATATTAAAAAATCATTAATATTTTATATGTTTATTCGAAACAGCGGTATAAAATGCACCATTGCCTAAACTAAATTGACCTTGACAGTCGATTATAAACAAAGCACTGTTTATAGTCTATTTCTATATCTAATTTGTTGTTATTGTACGTTTCATAATAATGTGATAATAGGTATACCTAACTTGAGACGAAGTCCAATAATTTTTTTTAAACAATATTAACTCAGATATATGGACCTATATTTTTTTTTCAAAGTAGACTGGGGATAAATGATCAAAACATGGTAGCAGAATGTTTTAATGATTTCTTTATAAATATGGCAAAAGATATTGGAAAAGAAACTGTTGCAGATAAAAACCATCCTAGTATAATTGAAATTAGCAAAAATACAAAAGATATACCTAATCTTGAATTTAAAGAAATATCTGATGAATTTGTACATAAACAGATAAATAAGACCAGTGCTAAAAAAGCAACAGGTAGAGCCTGGTATATCAGCTAAATTATTAAAACTAGCCAAACCTATAATTGCAAAACCAATAAGAAAAATGATAAATAAAACAATAACAAATTCTGTGTTTCCAGACCAACTAAAACAAGCACAAGTTGTTGTGTAACATTTTATTTTTTCCTCCATAATATTCTTTCCGGCGGAATATTTTTAATATAAAATATTATCCTTGGACAATATTTCAATATTAAATTTCTTCCAATGCTATTATATATTTTCCGGATGAGGTGGAAGAAATTTAATATTAAAATATATCCGTGGATAACATTGCATATTATATTTCATCCTGAAAAAAATATTATAGAGGAAATAATCTGATTTTATATGTTACTAATTTTTTCAATTACATGTAATTAATTTACATTGCTGCAAATACATATGTACTTAATACTAGTGAAATACTTCTTTATTACTGCAGTATTTTTAAGTAAATATATAAATCATTACAATTACAATGTTTTAATAATATTCATAAGATTTACTCTTGTTACTTTTCCTCAGCCGCTTTGGTTTAGGAGTACACAAAATTTTATTTTCACTTTCAGTTTCATTATCTTCTTCACTAATATACTGTGGTGATACTTGTAAATCAAACATTACTAGTGTCTGCATTCTATGGATACTTTTGGTTTTGTATATATGTAACTATATCATTGTATTCTTCTTCTTCCATAATTTAATATCTACTGTTACCAAGATTCTATTTACTCTCAGACAGCTTACACTGTAACAAGAGGCATACAAGAATACATTTTTTACATAATGACGAACTCGATAAAGATGAAAATTATATAAACAAATTAAATACATACAACACAACTATTATATATTAAGTCACAGTAACATCGATCGCACAGGTAAATTGTGTCGGACGCACCTGGTTAGACCTATATAAATTTTATAGATAGACAATTCACGTGCAAGTTCTTTACAAAATTAACTACGGATTTATAAACCATATAAACATGTAAGTACATTCTAAAAGTATTTCATTAATTTCTTTATGAATAATGCTATATTTTTTTTAATATTCTAACATTGCAAATGTATAACAGCCCATACATTTTTTCAACACTTGGATAGTTAGTATAATATTTGGGTACATATATAAGCCTTAGTCTAGAAATTTCTTCATTACAACATTTAAACAAGTAATGGAATTCATTTCCAATTTCATTCATTTGACATAATTGACAAATTCTATATTCCTGCTGAATATTCTGCCATCTTCCAACTTCAATGGGAAACTTAATATTTGCACATCTCAATTTCGATATGTACAACGTTTGTTCTCTTTTTAACTTTAAAAGATATTTTTCACTACAAAAATCTTTTTTGAAAGAGGAATATAATTGACCTCTTGAGGAATGTTCCATATCACTATGCCATTTTTGAACAAATTGATCTTGTAGTATTTGTTTAGCAGTAGTTTTTAAGTCACTTTTACTTATAACAATTTGACTATTCCATACAAAAGATAATCCCACATTGTTCAGTATAGACTGGATAAAAAGCATCAATTTTGAATGAAAAGTATCAGCACAATGTAATTTGTAAATTAATTTATACATAATTCCAGACAATTTATCATCATTTACCATTAACTTTATCCAAAAATGTATCATTCGTATTTTCATATGTAACTCTATGGGGTATCTACCAGTTTCCCCATACACCATAAAATTTGGTGTACTTGTTCTAACTGAAAGAGCTTGTTTCAAAAACTTTAAATGCACTTTTCTATAATATTAATGTTTTCGAATCCCCAGATTTCGCTCCCATATAATAATATGGGCTCTACTAAGACATCAAAGAGTTTCAGTTGCAGATCAACTGGAATAGGAAAATTTCTAATCTTTTTGTTAAGTGCAAAAAGTGCTTTTTGCCCCTGCTCTGTCAGCTTTTTTTTTAGCTTCAGTGAATCTACCATTATATCTGAATAATAAACCAAAATAACTGTACATCTCAACTTTGTCTACAATGGAATCATACAATCTAAAATTCTGATTACCATTATACTTTCTTTTTGAAAATATCATTACTTTAGTTTTGTCAACATTTACAGTCAACTTCCATAAATTGCAATATTCTTCGAACACATTGAGACAATTTTGTAAATCTAAGGCCGATTCTGCAAGAATAATAGTATCATCTGCATACATAAGAACAAATAGTAATAAAAAAACTTCTAGACATTCGAAAGTCTTCTCTGAGATTGATTGGAGACCTGTAATATTGTTCTCGCGGAAAAAACCTTTCTAAATCAGAGAGAAAAGTAGAAAACAAGAAGGGGGACAAGTTTTCTCCTTGACGAACCCCAATTTCACACGAAAAAAGACCAGAAATATCATCCCCTTTTTTACACATGATGTTATGCTCCCATACATGTTATACATAACTCTAAGGATTTTGCCAGTAATATTACTATCAGCAAGTTTTTTTTCACAATCCCATTCTCCATACCGTGTCAAAGGTCTTTCTAAAATCTATAAAAGTACAAAACAATTTTTTATTTCTGTGTAAATATAAATCTATTAAAACGTGTAATACAAATATATTGTCTAAAGTATTATAACCTTTTCTAAACCCCGCTTGTGCCTTTGGTATAATATCTGCATAACTAGCAAATCTATAAAGTCTACTGTTAAGTATAGATGTGAATAGTTTTCCAAGAGACGAAACAAGTGTAATCCCCCTGTATGAATCAGGGTTCATAGGGTCACCCTTTTTTTTGTATATTGGCATGATAATTCCAACAGTCCAAATTTGCGGAATAATGCTACTATCTAATATCATATTAAATAACTTTTTATACAAAGGCAAAAGCAAAGTGCTGGTTGATTTTATATACTCATTTACTATATGATAAAAACCAGGCGCCTTATTGTTCTTCAATTTTTTTTTACAGCAATTAATATTTCATCCTCAGAAATTTCACAATTTAAAATATCATTTACAACATCATTGTTACAATCTGGCAACTCAAAATTATCATCTTCCGATTTATCACTATCAGTATTCAAATCTCTAAAATATTCATACAAATCATTTATGCTAATATCACAATCTTTCTGTTTTGATCTACTCAAATTATTTAAAATTCTCCACAACTCTCTTGGTTCACTATCAGCTGTATTGCGTAAATCGTTTTCTACCCTAAATTGATAGTCACTAAAAGCTGAACCCATTACTGTTTTATAAGCTTTGCTACAAAATTTTAGCTCAGCTCTTGACTCGTCAGTTTTTAACCTCGAGTTTTTTCTCTTTGCATCATGAAATTCACGACGCTTTTGGTGGCATTAATGGTCAAACCACGGCTGAAATTGTTTTTTATTTGAATATAAGTTTTTGCCACGTCTGCTCTTTTCACCAAATGATTCAGATGCAGACGTAGTAAATATAGTAGAAAACATCTCAACAAATGAATTTAAATCGGTCTTAAATGACTGACTCTCAATATTTAGTAAATTTAGCTTTTCTAAAACATCCTCAGCCGTAATTTTATTTTCAACATTCAATACAAATTGATCTTTCATATTTAAATTCCACTTCTTAGGTATACATTCCGTAGTATTCACATGAGTATTATTATGCAAATGAGCAGTTTCATGAATGGATGTAAAGGGAAATAAATCTGGAGATAAAATCAAATAGTCAATAAGGCTTGTTTGATTACTCGTAACTCTACCAACACCCTTGTCATCACCAGCTCTTCCATTGCAAATGAAAACATTATTATTCTTACACATAGATAATAATTTTGAACCATGACTATTACATTTACCTTTGTCTTCACTAACTCTTTCCAAAGGAATATTGTGAAAAAGTAATTTTTGATGACTACAAAAAATCGTCAATCACACCAGCTCCATCTATATTTAAAATTTCGACTAAATCGTCGTTTGGTACAATATAATCAGATTTTGTACTAGTTCGAGCATTGAAGTCGCCAATAAGTGCCAAATGCATATCGTTCTCTAGCAATACTGAAAATTCATTTTCAATTTCATTGAAAATGTCGTCAGTAGAATATTTTGAGCCTTCAGGTGGAACATATACACAACCTAAAAGAATTTTTGAATTTTTGTCTAGATCACTTATCTTCAGCCAATATACAAATTCGGAGTCGCTTTTAACAAATGTTAAGTGACCTTTCAGAGAACTTTTGAAAATTATTGTTATACCACCTGATTTCTTATAACATTTTGTTCTATGTTTACACATATAATCGTATCCAGAAGGAACATCAAATACATCTAAATTATCAGATTTTGATTCAGTACAAACAAATATATCATATTGTTTTATTAAGTCATGTAAGTCAGGAAACTTCAATTTACTTTTCAGTCCACAAACATTTAGACAAGATATATTCAAATCGGTTAAATGTCCTCTTGTTTGCCTGTCCTATCCGTTGAATCCATGTAGTTGTCTGATTGGGTTAGGATTGGCAGGTGGCCCAAATTGTTTGAATAGGAAGGGATGTCCCTGTCCTCCATTAGGGGGTTGACGAAAATCACCACTTCTACCTGGTCCTTGGGGGTATGAATTTTGAGTTTGCATAACATCCTGTTGGTAAATTCTCGTGCCGTCAACAAAAAGTTTGTCTTCTTTGAAACGAACTGATCTACCCGCCTTTTGTTCCCTTTTAAATATTGGCCACAAAACGTTCCTTCGTTCTATAATCTCGGTAGGGAACTGCTCGTGCGCACTGAATTGCGTTTCTTTAAGATGCAAAGGAGCAGCTTTAAGCACCCTGTCCCTGTCCTTTCTGCGCTCAAATTTAGCAACAATTGTTCTTGGCTTGCCGTCGCGTCTTGGCCTTAAGCGATGGACAACTTGGAACTGTATGTCGTCCTTGATGTCCATTTTTTCTGATATAAACTTCTTTAGGACACGCTCAGTTTGTATGTTATCAGGATCGTCCTTTTCCTGTGCTTCTTCCGGGATCCCCCCAAATAATAAATTATCACGCATCGATCTCGATTGCATTTCAAAAACACGCTCTTTTAGTTCGTCGTTCTCTCGTCTGACCATGTCACGCTCTTGCTCGATGAAACTCATTCTTTGGGAAGTGCTCTCAGTTTGCATTTCAGTTCCGATTAATTTATTTTCTACAGTTTTCATGTCGTTTTTCATTTCAACTATTTCATTTTCAATTTTGGAAAATCGGCCTTCAATCGCACCTAAGCGATTTTCTATGGACGGTAGGACATCTAAATTACTCAGTATTGCGGGAATAATGTCTAATTTTTTCAGTCTGGCATATATATCACTCAAAATTGCTTCCAGGTTAACTGAATGGTTTTGTTTACATAGAGCGTGGGGGGGGGGTGGATTGTCACTAAAGTTTAGTTTTTGTGGAATGTTTGTACCGTGTACCGGTGCCGGCGTATTAAACGGAACACTATATGAACATGGCTGGACCGTATAAAGCTTGACCAGCATTCGCTAAAGCATTTCCAATTGGTGTATTACACCCGTTTGTGTCGATTGTTGTGTTTATATTTTGGCTCGTCGCCATATTTCACAAAACAGAGTGAGTTCTTTTCAATGTAAACAATAGTGTATTCGATAATTCTTCAATTTTCTGCTCATTTCATCAGTGTAAATCATAATAAATCATAATAAAGTAATACAATTCATTCGGATCTTTTAAAAGTGTGCTTGGAACTGTAAAATCTGAAAATCTGCCTCGCACATCATACGACCCACCTTTACCCAGTCCGCCATCTTTCTTCACACAAACCGATGAATAAAATTTTTAATATATTTAAACTTTCATGACTCTATTGATTTTATAATGGGTTTGAATACTACTCAATCTGTTATTTAAATTGACATGGCTGTGGCCATAATATATTTTCCGTATATATTTATTTACCTGTAAATTGTATTTATAAAATATTTTCCGGATGGGTCGGGTGATTTATAAATCAGCGTCGGAAATAATATTACATACCTTAGTATAAAATATTATCCGGATTAGCTCATTTGATGGATCGGGTGGTTTATCTATGAGTGTAGGTAAATATTACAGATGCGTCTCGTGATTTAATAATCAGCGTCGGACATAGTATAAAACACAGACCTTAGTATAATTTATTATCCGGATACTTTTTTTTATAGCAAAGGAAAGTATTTTATTATAAAATATTTACCGTGACATAAAATTTAATATTAAATTCTTTCCACCGGATACAATTTCAACCGGAAAAAACTATGCCTTACAGTTGCACTACACAAGAAGAACAATGCACACTACAAAGAATACTACCTGTTATTTCAAAATTCTTTGAAGGAGCCATCAACGAACAGTTAACAGAATATTTTAACAATCACTTCCATCCATCTCTATCAGCTTTCAGATCGGGCTACGGTTGCCATACTAAACTACTACAAATTATAGAAGATTGGAAACAGGCACTAGACCAAAATAAATACATTGCAGCTGTACTAATTAACGGACCTATCCAAGGCCTTTGATTGCCTACAACACAAATTATTATTACTTAAACTTGAAGCATATGGCAGGTCAAAATCTGCATTACAGTTAATTGAAAACTATCTTACTAACAGGAAACAATGCGTCAAAGTTGGTACCACACTAAGCAACTGGCACGACATCTACAAAGGCATACCGCAAGGGTCAATTCTAGGCCCTGTACTATTCAAAATCTTTTTAAACGACATTTTTCATTTTACCACAAACAGCACACTTTATAACTATGCAGACGACAACACTCTCGCACATGCAGATGATAACATTGATAAAATAGTTGAAACTTTAGAAAAAGACAGTCTGGCATTAATAGAATGGTTTCATATAACTAGATGAAGGCAAATCCTGATAAATTTCAGGCCCCAGCTATTGGCAAAAAATCAATGGACAAAAATATTGTATTTGATTTAGCAGGAAATAAAATTAAATGTGAAGAAGAAGTAAAATTACTATGTGTTACAATTGATTTTGAACTTAAATTTAATTCTCATATTTCAAACATTTATAAAAAAAAAAAAAAAAAAAAAAAGCATCTAGGCAGTTAAATGTGTTAAAAAAAGCTCGGTAAATATTTAAATAAGTTGGGTAAATTAACCATGTATCATTCATTCATATTGTCTAACTTTAACTTCTGTCCACTTTCATGGCACTTTTGTAGTGAAGCCGCTAATATAAATAAAATAGAAAAAATTCAGGAGCGAGCTCTAAGATTTATTTATAATGATTATAATAGTACATATGAAAATTTGTTAATAGTATCTAAACTTCCAACATTAAAAGTGAGAAGGCTGAGAACTATGGCTATTGAGGTTTATAAAATTTTACATAAAGAAAGTCCTTCATATTTACATGACTTAATCAATATTAAAGATACTAAATATTGTTTTAGTTACGACAACTTTACAGAAATTCCTTCAGTACGAACCACAAGGTATAGTCTAAAATCCTTTCGATATGCTGCTGCTAAACTGTGGAACGAGTTGCCAAACCATTTTAGAACACAAACATCTTTTAATCAATTCAAAAATTTAATAAACTCATGGAATGGCACCTCGTGCCGCTGCAATGCTTGCTGCTAGTATTAATATTTTTCTAGAATAGACATTGCATGAAATTTGCCTTACTACTGCCTTTTTTTGATGCTTTATATGCTTTTTAGTTTAAATTGTGCTTTATTTTAGTGCTTAGCTATTTCTACATGAATATTTTAAAATGTGTTTTAAAAGTGCATGAATATTGTATGTGTGTTTTGAGTTAATTTGCTTAATTATAGACTGTTTTCAGTGCTTAGCTATTTCTACATGAATGTTTTAAAAGTACAAATATTTTATGTGTGTTTTGAGATGATTAGCTTATTTGCTTAATTTTAGACTGCTTATAATTTGCATGAATGTACTTGTATGTGTAATATACGCTATAAATGTGGGCATCTATTTTCTGTATTGACTTCTGATCCTATGACAGTTAGTGCGTGCGAGGCACTTGCCACATGCGCACTGGCTGTAGGGGTCCAGAGGTCAAGACAGAAATGTATGCATAAATATCATCTGGATATATGTATTTATATTGCATGACATGTTTTATTGTGCTGTATTTATGTAATTGTATTATGCATTTCGGTTTGAAAAGCTCTTGAGAGCTTATGTTGTGCTGTTATAAAATATACCGACTTTAAATAAAACTTTTTGATGATTTTTGATTTTGATTTGGCGGATCCAGACTTTCTCAAAAGAGGGGGCAAATAGGGGGACCGTCGTTTTTAAAGGTTTTTCGCCAAACCGTGGACCTGCCCCCTCCTGAAGACTGTGCACCCAGTCCGGTGTTCATGTTGTACAATCCGGTACTCGAGGTCTCAATTTCATAGAAAATATTATTTCGGACAGGAATGAAATTCTGTTTAATGATATTGTTAGTCCCATGGTATATGTTTAATGGGCTAGAACACACTGCGATTTTGAGTCATTTTTAAACATTCATAACCGGAAATTGGGTATGAGTTGGTAGGGTACGAGTTTGAAAAGGTACGAGTTGACATGGAATCTGTAAATCGTTCCAGATTACTGCGGGCCATTCGATTTTCTGCAGATTTAACCATGTATTGGTTTCCGGTGCATGAAATTTAAGCCATTAATGATATGATCTGGAATCAAAATATTGCTATTTCTACCACAGTTGGGACTTCGTCCCATAATAACAAAAGATAGTTAATCAGATCGGTTTATCTTATACAATTGCATACTTCCAAAAAGACCCCGTTTAAAACAAGCTGAATGGCTATCATGGGTTTGGACTGAGGCACTCGATTTAGGCTACTCTATTGATTGTGTTTACATGGATTATCAGAAAGCGTTTGATACAGTACCACATAAGCGACTACACAAGTTAACATCATATGGCATAAATGAACAACTAGCCTGGATCGACAATTTCCTATCAAACAGTGCAGCAAGTGGGAATAAATGGTGAGAGATCTGCATGCCACAATGTAACATCTGGAATACCGCAAGGCTCGGTGTTTGGCCCATTGTTATTTGTCATATTTATAAACGATCTACCCGAGACAGTGAACTCTAATGCATATTTATTCGCAGACAACACCAAAATATTTAATATTATCAAATCGAGTGATGACTCAACAATACTACAGGAAGACTTGACTAAACTAGAAGAATGGAGCGATACATGGCTATTGAGATTCCATCCGGGTAAGTGTAAGCACATGCATATAGGAAAAAAGAATGACGAAAATAGCTACAGCCTACATAGGAAATCACTAGAGAAAGTTATCGAGGAAAAAGATATTGGAGTTGTCATTGACTCAGATTTGACATTTGAGAAACACATAAACGAGAAGGTAAATAAAGCGAATCAGATGTTTGCCACACTTCGAAGGCCCTTCCAGTTCATGCACAAATCCACATTCGTGCAACTATACAAATCACTTGTTCGAACACACCTCGACTATGCCAGTTCACTATGGGCACCATTTAAAGCCAAACACATAGAGCAAATCGACGGGGTTCAGAGAAGGGCGACCAACCAAACAAATTCTAGGATTTAGAGATATGACATACTCAGACAGTTTTAGGGCTTTGAAACTACCATCGTTGAGTTACTGAAGTTTAAAGGGAGACATGATTGAGGTATATAAAATTCTAAATGGAAAATACGACCAAGACGCCTGCACAATACTTCAGCTATGGAAAGATATGACACCAAAATCTAGCATTAGAGGAAATTCATTAAAGCTTTATCCCCAAAGAGCCAGAACACAGCTAAGGAACTATTGGTTTGCGATGAGAGTAGTCAAATATTGGAATAGTCTGCCAGAGAAAATAGTAACATCAAAAACACTTAACACCTTTAAAAATAGATTAGACAAATATTGGGAAGACCAGGATCTTGTGTATGAAGATTTCAAAGAAGATATTAAGCTAGTAGGAAGAGACGTCGGTTTCAACATGTCAGAGGAAGAAATAGAGTCCAGTATAGTGGAACCTTTGGATCCTGCACTGGAAAACATCGCTAGGTATCGCTAGGTAAGGGTTATACTTGAGTTGAAATTTAAACTGATGCAGCAGGATCTGCTCACCCTTCCGTAGCACAGGTTTATGGTTGGTGTTCGTGTTGCCTTTTCGGGACTGGTTCAGTCGGTATTTGTGGATTGTGCGTGTCCCGTATTTAATTTTGTTTAGATGCTAGATGGTTTGTCATTTGTTATTGTTATCAATTGATGACTTTAGGAGTCATGTCTTGGTATCCCCTGACTTGGCAGCATTATTAAAGGGAAAGAAACGCAATTATAATGTACTGTTATGAAAAAGGTAATAAACTATATTTTCTTGTTTAAAATATAGCCGATTTTTTTTCTTGTTTAAAAAATAGCAGAAAACTATTAATTGGTTATGCTAAAATCAAATATTATAAATTTCCCATCGACAAGGCAGCTGCCATATTGACAAAGGTAGTGACGTCACACCGTTTGTTCCGGCTAAGTCAAGCATTTATCAACACATATTATTATATTTTAATCTAAATGATAGATTTTGATTGGATGAAATTAGTCATGTGATAATAAAATAATTGAGATGTTTTGCCAAAATTTGCGCTGCCGGAATACAACCCTATTGTTCCCCGCCGAACAACCCTATTGTTTCCCGCCGAACAACCCAATTTCCCCCCACAAGGAAGGTAACCTATAAAACATTGGCAAAAATATAATAAAACAATTACGCCCTCTGTGTAAGGAAACATCCAGATTTGTCAACCCTCTGGGGTTGTTTTTCCCCTCAGCTTGACAAATCTGGATGTTTCCCTACACAGAGGGCCGTAATTGTATATTATTGCTTATGAAGCATGAATCTTGCAATCTGATTGGTTAGTTACCCGGGTGTAAATAACACCCCATCCCAGCTAAACCATTTACACCCCCAACTAAACCAATTACACCCCCAGCTAAACCATTTACACCCCAGCTAAACCATGATTTGATACTAAAACATGTAAAATGTTGTTGGATACACATAAAAAAAATTCAGTTTTACATCCCGGTATAACAAGAAGTAAAGGAAAGCTTCATATGAAATAAATTCGTTATCTTGGTGTAATCAGGGGTGTACAAATGTACACCCCTGATTACACCAAGATAACTAATATTATCAGCCAATCAAGAAAATGTACATTTATCGAATTTTAATGACTAGGGAATCACGCTATATGAGTTTACTTCCTTATAATTTCGACCCAGAATATCCGGTAGTGGAAATTAACAGTTGTCAACATTGAATCGCCGAAACAACAGCGTAACCAACTCTCTTTTACGTACGATTTCAATCATTTTTCACAACGTTATTGTCATATTTAAGGACGTTATCTCTTATCTGAAAAACTCAGCATCGTGGTTTTTATACTAATCACTAATGAACAGACTGATTGATTCTTGCACTGTAAGACAAACACATATCATGCAAGTCAGAAGCTAAGGAATATTTAGAAAAGAGACTTTCCGAATACATAATAACAACAGGATAAGAGTAAAGATTGAAAAAGAAATAGAAATAAGCTGTTCAGAGGACTGAATATGCTTGCATTGCTTACTTATCTGAAAAGTGCAATTTTAACTATTTAGAAACAATGTGAAAATTGCCATGTTCATATTTTTATAGGATCCTTCACAAATCAGTCCTGAAAAGTTTGGTTCAAATGGCTACGCTGATTCAGGGAATATTTTCTTTTTATAAGTAATTTGAGTAATCAGAAAACACGAATTGCTTAACACGGACACATTTTTCTCTGATTAGAAGTATTTTTGTCAAGGGAATTCCATACACCATTCATGCACAGTTTGGTTCCAATTGGCTAAGTGGTTGCAGAGAAGAAGATGTTTTTTTTTTATAGCAATTCTCCGATCAGGAACAATGCCTGTGGCTGTCATGTTGTGTGTCTAATACGAATACGAAAACTTTATTTTGATTCGATACATACATAATACAAACATAAGCTGTAATGTGCTTTTTACCGAATATAAGTTTAGTTTAAACATATTTTTATTTGCTAAATATAACAAATAGGGATGGGGCACAAGTTTTTCCAACTTATGAAGCTTACAATATGTAGTAGCATGCGCAATGAAATGATATAATATCCATAGAGATAAATACACACATAATGATTATATACAAAAACATAGGTAGAGACAATATATGAAAGAAAAGAAATGAGAATAAATACTTTTGGAGATGTGTGTTGGTTCTTTAGATCATTTAGACAATTTTAAATCTTTTGGAGTCTTTAATATATTTAAAAGCATGTTTAAAAATAGTTGTATTTTCTTGATATGTTAGGAAATCACTGCCTTTTGTTTGTAGATTTACATCAATATTAATGTTAGAAGGTAGCCAATTAAATAATATTTCCCTATTATCTGTATATTTATCACAATCAAAAAAGAAATGGTGAGAATTCTCACATGGTGCGCCACAGTTAAGGAAGCATTTGATAAAATTTTGACTTTACATAAATCATAATTCAAGAAGGATGCATTGCAGCGAAGCTGTGTTAAAATTATATTCAGTTTTCTAGGACCATAAGAATAGTGTCTCGAAATTGGCATTGATATTGAACTGCGGATTGCCTTTTTAAATTTAGATAATGTGTCAAGATTACGCACTGAAAGATTAAGGCTATTCCATTTCCTTACTGTAGCTGGGACAAAAGAATCTCTGGTTAAAGAAAGTCTACATAATGGAACAATAATACCGTTGCCATTTCGAAGGGGGTAAATAGTCGTACTTTGGATGGTTGGGGGATAAGATCGAGTAAATAAGGGAGTGTGCTACCGTTTTGGATATTATAAAATAATTGGAGCTTTCTCCTAGTTCTTCTTTCTTCCAATCTCTCCCAGCCAGTTTCTCTATATAGATGTTCTGTGTTGGTAAAGATTGGAAGTATTCCGAATATAATCATACACATAACATTAAATCATATATAACATGCAAACATAAATGGCAAGCAGAACTAAAATAAATCAAGAGCTATAGAGTACAGCTAAGCGAAGCACTAGGTATAAAACAACATAAAATTTAAAACATAGTAGGAATAAGCAGATAAAAGCATGAATACAAACATCAAAATTAAAAATGAAGCAAATTTTGGCTTATCTGCAAGCAGAACAGTGACACTGTTCCATTCCAGGACTGCATGAGACTTTTAAACTGGAAAAAACTGCTCTCTGTCCTGAAATGGTCCGGGAGGCTGTTCCACATTGCAGCAGCTGCATAGCGAAAGCTCTTCTGACCATTGGTTAATTGTTGTTTTTACCTGAGGAATATCCACAATGTTGTTATACCTGAAGAAATATTTAGATTTTGTAAACATACTGGTGGAGTAAATTGATTAATAATTTTAAATGTTTCTAATGCCATTGTTCGCTGACGTCTTATCTGTATGGAAGGCATCCTCGCCTTTTCTAATAATTGTTCGTATGAGCTCAAATAATCCTCGTACACAAAACGGAGTTCTCGTTCCTGCACTTTTTCCAATTTTGTTAGAATTTCTCTCTGTGCAAAAATACCATGGACAAAAATTAAAATTACTAAGAATGAAAGTATGAAAGATAGTAAGCTTGCTGAGTCTGTCCAGATAAGGTCCCAAACGTTTTAGAATATTCAGTTGCTGTGATGCCTTCCTACAGATATTGCCTATATGTACATCAAAGTTTAATTGATAATCAATTTCTATACCCAACAATTTAACAGTTGACTCACAAGAGATACTTGAACCTTGAATATTAATACATGGATTTTTTTTGTTTCCAACTGCTAGAACTTCTCTGGATTTGCCTGCATTTTATTAACCTTAAACCACTCCATGAGTTGAATAGAATCTGTTTGCAAAGCTGATAAGAAGGAGATGAGGTATTATTGTACAGGACACATTTGTTTCAGTGGTTTAAGAGGAAATGTTTAAAATGTGCATTGTTAAAAGACGACGGGAGAAGGCAGCCAAATGGTGACAATAGCTCACACGAACCTTCGTGACAGGAAGGCTAAGGCTAAAGGCATGCCCAACACAACCTCCAACAGAAAACCAAGAATGGGACCAAATGCCGAGTAGGGAGGTCATAAATCGTAAATCTGGAAAAGTAACTACAACATGACAAATCACTTGACCATTCAAAATTTACATCCTTTATTCGGAAATAGCATTTAATATCATGAAATTATATCATTTCTATTTGGATGTTATTTTGGTGAAGAATACTCAAGACGATATCATTACACACCTTTTCAAATTGCAGGCTAGAAAAATACCGTCCTTTTGTGTGTCTTTACGTTCTTAGTTGCACTTTGTGATGTCCGTTACGATTTCCGCATGGCAGCGGTGTTCAGTTCGTCTTTGCCTCCAGTTGTTTGTGGGGGGACTCGTGTCTTATTTACGTTATTTGTATTTGTTTGCGTGTTGTGGTATCCAAAACGTATTGTGTTGTGTTTTTGTTGTGGTTTTCTTCGTATTGTGTACCCTATATTGCATGTTTCTCTGGATTTTCTATTTTTTATTGCCACTTCGGTATTCTCGGATGTTTATAATCAAACGATCCTTGTAAAGTTGGAGTTCAATCTAGACTATGATTTCTGAGAAAAATATTTTTGATCGGGTAAACCCACACGGTTTGATAATTTACCAACATCAAAAATATAACATTTGTAGAGGATGATACAAGAGACATGTCTGCCAATTTTGTTTAAAATGATTGTGGTTTAAGAGAGGAATACTGAAACATTTTCTCAGATATCCAGTGTTGTGTTAAACGCTGTTCTGTGGTTATATGGCCACGATCTCGGATTTCCGAACCACAAAACTCTGTAAAAGAGACCACCAAATAATACCTATTATACAGTTATTGGAAACTAACCTGTACATATTTGTTTATCGTTTGTTTATATATGACAAGCTTAACCCTGCCACATGTTTGTGACATGATATGGATTTCTAAAGTCATACGTCACAGCCTTTCTTATTTTCAATTATTTGACTGAGAGGTGATTGATATTGGTGGATTTGTTGACCATCACTATTTGAACTTTCTGTTCATAATTTGAAGATCAGCCACTCACAATGAGTAATTGGCTCTGCCGGCCCAGTTGAATTTCAAATCGACACAAAAATCACAAATTCTCAAGGTCGAATAAAGAAACATTGCCACGAGTTTGTTTTGACCCTGTACATGTAGTTGTGGTGAGGATAGAAACATAAACTAGCAACGTCGATGGTGACGACGAATGCAACGGCAAAAAAATAACAATGGACAAATAACAAGAGACACAACTGACATTTTTTTTACTATTATTTTTATTTTGCTATATAAAATATAAAACATGTATAAAAATTTCAAACAAAATACGAACGTATACAGTGCAACAGTAAACATGTTGCTGGAAGATTTTCTAATAATATCAAATCTCAATAATAATGCCACAATTTTATAATAATTGAAAACGAAACAAATATATATATTAAAAAAAGGGAGCACATGAGAAAATAACAATAACAGACATAAAACAACAATAAGGATATGATTACATTGAATGTATCTTTTAAGTTATCTAAAATATAGCCTATCCCCTATGAAGAATGTGACATTTCTCACCCCTTGGATAAAGTAGTTCATTAATTTAGGTGAAAAAGATTTTTCTTTCTCACTTTTGAGATAGACCCGTTCCTATTTTTAGCGATGTGAGATTGTCTTATCTTGCACTAGTGCAAATTAAATTGTCGATTTATAGTGTCTTGGCAGTATCTTAAATGTATTCCACAATAAAATACAATGTATTTTATAAATATATTATATAAATGCTACTACAACCGCGATAAATGCCTGTAAAAAAGTTGTTTGACGTTGGTGAAAAAGGAGGTAATTTTGTTTATTTACGTTAGATACGTTAGTTACCGAACAAGGGAGAGCACTCTATATTTTCTCAACGTAAACAAATATTGACACGATAGAAAGAGATGAGAAAAAGGGGCAACCATCGTGAAAGGTGTAAGAATTTGTTATTGTAGAATCTATCACAAGTTTGTTTACTTTATTATTTTGAACCTCGTTAAAGCTGTAAAATGAAAATCTTGTTTTATTTTATTACGTGGCATTTTGGTTTTGTGATACGGTTCGCAAATTAATGCGCCAAAACTACACAAAAAGTAAACAAACATTGACACGGTAGAAAGGGGTGAGAAAAAGAGTCAAACACCGTAAAAGGTGCAAGATGGTAAAATCTGTGACACTCTCTGGTAAGATTTAAATTGTATCAGACTCAGACAAGTCTCGTTCGATACGATTTAAATCTTACCCTCGGGTGTCATAGATTTTACTATCTTGCACCTCTCCCGGTGTTAGACCCTATATGTCCCTTATCTAAAATATATCCTGTCCCCTATGAAGAATGTGACATCGGTCCCTTATCTAAAATATAGCCTGTCCCCTATGAAGAATGTGGCATGTCCCTTATCTAAAATATAGCCTGTCCCCTATGAAGAATGTGACATGTCCCTTATCTAAAATATAGCCTGTCCCCTATGAAGAATATGACATGTCCCTTATCTAAAATATAGCCTGTCCCCTATGAAGAATGTGACATGTTCCTTATCTAAAATATAGCCTGTCCCCTATGTAAAATGTGACATGTCCCTTATCTAAAATATAGCCTGTCCCCTATGAAGAATGTGACATGTCCCTTATCTAAAATATAGCCTGTTCCCTATGTAAAATGTGACATGTCCCTTATGTAAAATATAGCCTGTCCCCTATGAAGAATGTGACATGTCCCTTATCTAAAATATAGCCTGTCCCCTATGAAGAATGTGACATGTCCCTTATCTAAAATATAGCCTGCCCCCTATGTAAAATGTGACATGTCCCTTATCTAAAATATAGCCTGTCCCCTATGAAGAATGTGACATGTCCCTTATCTAAAATATAGCCTGTCCCCTATGTAAAATGTGACATGTCCCTTATGTAAAATATAGCCTGTCCCCTATGTAAAATGTGACATGTCCCTTATGTAAAATGTGACATGTCCTTTATGTAAAATGTGACATGTCCTTATGTAAATTATAGCTTGTCCCCTATGTAAAATGTGACATGTCCCTTATGTAAAATATAGCCCGTCCCGGTCCTATGTAAAATGTGGCATGTCCATTATTTAAAAAAAGGAGTCTGTCCTTAGAACAAATTCAATATCTACCTAATACGAAAAATAGCATGTATATAAGACCGATGTTGTGATTGTTCTACACATTTCCAAACTGTTTACAACATATCCTTTTACTTGCCCCCCCCTTTACTGGTATCTCGCGGTATGGGAGATCTACACACCAGTAAAGGGGAGCAAGCGAGAGATCTGAATTTAATAAATTGACACCTTTCAAATTGAATATTCAAAACTAGAATGTTAATACCTGTTCTAATGACCATTAACTAAATAATATACAGTTAAAACACAAAAATAGGGTGCATAAACTAATATAATTTTAACAACATGAGATTGATTAAAACAACAAACAAACAAAAACTCGTTTGTAATATTATTGAATTGTCTCTCAATTACAAACTGTAAGTTAATATCATGCTTGGTTATGGGTGATAAAATGACTATTGTATTGCTGGATACACCAAGACCTTATATTTGTGACCGAACATGTCTCACACAATGCCATAAAATATATACATTGAGACATATTTGCAATAACTGATCACCTAAATTAATATGCAAGTTCCATACTAATCCAATTTATGAATTACAGTTTACAATAAATCAGAAGAAATGTGTATTTAAATGGTGGCGGTGTTGGTGGGGATTATCTTAGTATGAGACTAGGATAAATAAATACAACACCATCTATACAGTTCCTAAACTCTGTAGTTTGCTTACGTGTAAGGCTGTTTTAACAAACATTTAAAGCTCTATGTATACTGTAATCTCTCACCGGCTTTCTATTTGCCATCAACTGATTGAATGATATACATTTTTGTGTATATATAAAGGATTAACTGTGCCTTGTATTTCCAAGTGACAATTTTAAAATTTATTTTGTTTGCCAAAATGATCCCTAATTTGAATAATGGAAAAATTGGAAATACAACTGAAAAAAAAAACTATTATTTAAATACTTACTTATCATTTAGTTAGTTTAAGTTTTAATTAATTACACATGAACATAGTCATATTTTCAAATTCACCATAATAACGTTTCAGTAGCTGCAATGGTCAAATTAAATTATGAAAGCTACAAATTAAATGTATTAAAGCAATGAGACTATGTTGCAGGAACCTTCTAATTGTAGCACACCTGAATATGATAAAGTTATAAAACTAAGTATAATTATCTTAAAAATCTTTAAAATCAATAGAATATAATATACATAAAATAATATAATTGACACGTTATTTCATAATACTGTTTTCGTATTAAAAGGAAACTATTTAAACATTGGATTTAAAATAATTACATATAGCATGTAGGGGTTTAAATAAAATTGTAGTGGTTTTGCATCTTTACAAACCTGAATTGACTTTAAAAAAAAAGTTAATTGTTTAAGACACACCAAAAATAATTAAACAGCATGATTTCAAGATAAACAAAAACATATCTTTCCAATGAGGCATCCCAAATCAATAGTATATAGCGATTTCATTGGTATAGGAAAACATAGACAGACATTTATTTCTGGAAACTCCCAAGATATACATATAACGTCCACTGAAGGCACTGAAGGAAGGAACATTTTGAACATCTCATTAAAGCACTGTTAGTAACGACAAATTAAATACACAAGAAGACACACCATTGCTATTCCTCTTAAATAACTTATAACACTGTAAGAAATTGACAAATACATAAGAGAAAGACCGTTGTCATACATCCATACTATCTTATTGCGCTGCCAGAAATTGTACTAATGTAAGAAAAAAATACTGTTGTCATACTTCCTTATATTTCTTATAGCACTGTCAGAAATTCTCAATCAAATACGCAAAAAGACCGTTGTCATGCGTCTATGCTTCTGTAATATCTTATAGCACTGTCAGAAATTGTCTATTAAATACATAAGAAGACAGACCGCTGTAATGCCTCCTTAATATCTCATAGCACTGCTGGCAATTTTCGATTAAATACATTAGACCATCTTACATCTTGTTAGAGGGACTATGAAACTGATATCAGATCATATGGATAATATGATAGCGTTACTAGTCAAATATAGCACAAATGAGCAGCGCTCGCAAGCATTTAAAAATAAACCTACTTTCTGAGAAAATAAGACAAATCAATGCAAATGTTGAAAGATAATCCCCTAATCGAAGTATTATGATATCCTTATCTCAGCCAGCAAATCTTATCTTAGCATTCCATGATCTTCAATTTGCTGTAACACATTTGTTTGTCAAAATGATGAACGGTATATATAGTAAAGTATACAAACAAATAGACAAACCTCGATTACAATTGTTAGTAAACTCCCTAAAGGAAAGCATTGATAACCTTGACATGGACAAATATAAGTACAATTATTGTTGTAGAAAACTACTGACCTATTAACCTACTTAACATAGATTTTGAACGACACAGAAAAACAAACATACTGACCTATTAACCTTCATAATATAGACTTTGAAGGACACAGAAAAACAAACACAGTCGATCGTTGCCGTGGAAAAGGAAGTTATATTGATCATTGACAGCGCCATAAATGTATCACCATCAAATCATCAATGTACAATTCTCGTCACCTATTATTATAATACTTAAATATACCTAGATAGATATTGCAGACATGAAACCCTCATTGGGTGTGTCCTCCCTAAATATTATATCCTGTTAGCAGCCAATTCTTTGTCCACTTCAACTTCTTTCTGTTTGAAAATCTGCATCAGAGCATCTTTCCGGTTTATAAATAATTGAGGATTTTTTATAAGTGTATAGGCTAGCTTCCATTTAAATCTAGCCACTGTATTTATACGTCTTTTATGCTTTGTCATCATTGTTCCTGATTTTGAAAACAAAATCCATAATAAATTATTATTTTACAATAAATTCATAAGTTTGTCTGATATAATGTATACAAGACAACCTCAAGTCACAATTTATTTAATAGTTTTCTGTTTTTCCAAACATTCGTTCCTGATTGGAATATTAATACATGGTATATATTAACTGTCAAAACGTCGTGATCGTTTGGTAGTTGAATTTACAATTACATGTGCAATCAGTGCTTACCACCAATAAAGTTGTGCATTCGAACTCCGCTCATGTTGAGATGTACTCCATACAACATTATATGATAAAGTTTGTCAGTGACTTACTTGCGACAGGTCGGTGGTAATTAACTGAATATTGTTGAACGTGGCGCTAAACAACATAGCTTCTCAAAATGTCATCCAGTCTACAAAGAGTCACAATCAGGAAAGTTATATATGTTTAGATCTTTTCACAAGATGTAATATCACCAATCAGTCAATAGAGGATTTCTCTTTATTAACTGGTGTTAAGTGTCACGCTTTCTTCCATTACGTCTTAAAAATTACATCCGAGGAACTCCCGGTGTCTGAAATAGGACCTACTTGAAGTTTCGCCGAAGTGAGATACAGCTACTCTACTTTGAGCGACAGTTTTTCGGAGTGAACGGTGGAAGTCCATAGTATGACAAATATGTCTGACCACATCTATCAAATCCCCGTCTTATTGCCCACACCAACAATCACTTATTGCCCACACCAACAATCACTTATTGGCCAAATTATTCCTTGTTTGTACACATGATTCTCATCGTGAATATACCGGTAATTGCAATACTGTTGACTTGAGGTCAAACAACAACTAACCAGCTGCTCATTAATCGAACAATCGATAGCATAATCTTCAACCTGTTGAAGGTGGTAAGTTATGCGGTAAGTATTTGGTATAGGACAAGTTGGCTCGGAATCATGATAATATGCCCGAGTGAAGCGGTATGTCTACCGTAAACTGTTTTAGTGAACAAGCAATATAAAAATCCAATTAACGTGTTGTTCTAGTACAAAGAGAGCATCATCATCATCATCTTATCTAAATGGATACAACTGAACAATCACCCAACTGGTGTTAAACATTCAACCACGCACTCACCTGCATTATTGACATTTAAGGGGAATAACTGTTGGTAAGAAATATATATATCAACGTACGGTTTGGAATGAGAGATGCAGTAATAGACTGTGTGTCATCCCATGCAGAAGAATATGTGCTTACATATACAAAAACAGCAGGTGGTGCCAACTGGAATCGTTTCCTTGTAATGTTTCCTTGTATAAGAAGAGTTTGAAGATACCAAAGGGATAATCAGAATCCGTAAATAGAAGAACAGACAACACAATGGTCAAAAGAAAAGGTACAAAAGGACAAACAACGATCTACAAAACATTTACGTGAAACTAAAGATCGAGTAACACGAACCCCACTAAAAACCCAGGGGTGAACTCAGGTGCTCCGGATGAGTTAGGTGTAACTGCTTCATTAGTGGCACCCGTCGTGTAAAGACTGTCTATGACTATATACATACCATTTTCAATGGTTTCTACAGATTGTTCCTCCTTCTTCGCCCTCCTCTTTTCTATGATTTCAGCCTCTACGAGACTGATAAATGATAAGACAACAGGATGTGTATGGGCATTTTCCATATGCATAAAACCACAAAAAGCATCAAACCCTGTATACAAAAAATGTGTTTAAAAATAATAATAAATGTAAGTAAAGCATACAAAGGTAATTCATAATAATGAAACACGTAGATAACAATTGTTGTTCTTATATGTTAATCATAGAAAAACTAATCATATTTATTTACATTTCATAATTGTATTGTCATTTATCCTGTAATCATTACATTTACAGTACAATAAAGATATACAAATGAATATTTGCTTGTTTGGTCTAGTGCTCACATAACAATTACATGATGGTACATGTATAGAGAGTGGTAAGAGGGGGTAACAGTATAGGGTGGACGTGGCAAGGGACACCATTGAAGAAGATTGGAACGACGCTTATTTCTCCTCTTTTTCATAAAAAAGTGTCAATGATAGCAGGATTAGTCGCATTTAGAAGTGTTTACCAGAAAGACGAGCATGGCAATCATATTTCTCTAGGGAAATAAAAGGAGTTTTTAAAAGTTCAGAATCCGGGACAAGCTATTTCCTGTCTCACATAAAAATGCTTAAATTAAGCGAATCATAAGTCAAATCGCGTTTCGTAGCCATCAAGTGGCTGATGGCATTAATTTAATATCTTGATATATATCATCCTTAGATTAAAGTTGTTAAATCAAAGCAGAATATCAAAATTAAAATCAAATAGAAGCAAGAAATTAATCTACATTCAATGAAAAAATACACAATTTTGACACGGTGATGCACAAATACTTGACATTATGTTGTTTATACAGGGAGACATCAGCTGATTAGGGATACATAGTGTCTGGAATGTGTTACATGTGAATTATCACGTCATCACAAGTCTTACATTCAGTAATTATACATGTACTACCTTTTCGATGAGTTAACTTTGTACACCTCTTGTTTTAGTTTTAATCACATGGCATATTTGTTTAATCAAATAAAGTCTCTTGTTAATCAGTTACCTGGATCAAACCACTGGAACTTTCTAGGAAGAGTACTGTGATCTAGTCGTGGGAGAAATAACGTTCCCAATACCACTGCTTTTATAATTCTCAACAAACAGGATACCAATCCCAAGAAAATATTATAGAAAAACATGAAGTAAACTACCACGAAGAATACACGTCTGTAAAAAATAAATAGGTATCCGTACTACAAAACAAATAGGTATCCTTATTGTAAAATAAATAGGTATCCTTATTACAAAGCAAATAGGTATCCGTATTACAAAACAAATAGGCATACGTATTACAAACAAATAGGCATACGTATTACAAAGCAAATAGGTATCCGTATTACAAAACAAATAGACATACGTATTACAAAACAAATAGGCATACGTATTACAAAACAAATAGGCATACGTATTACAAAGCAAATAGGTATCCGTATTACAAAACAAATAGGTATCTGTATTACAAAACAAATAGGTATCTGTATTGTAAAACAAATAAGTATTCGTATTACAAAGCAAATAGGTATCCTTATTAAAAAAACAAACAAATAGGTATCCTTATTGTAAAACAAATATGTATCCTTATTGTAAAACAAATAGGTATCCTTATAACAAAACAAATAGAATAGCTATCCTTATTGCAAAACAAATAGGTACCCTTATAACAAAGCAAATATCTATCCTTATTGTAAGACAAATAGGTATCCATATTGTAAAACAAATAGGTACCCTTATTATCAAGTGTTCTATAACAAAACGTTTCAAAATCAAACAAATAGATAAAATCTAGTCCACTTATGATGACGTTTTAGGGGGCTATGATTTATTTTTCAGTATAGCCAAACTTCAATATAACCAGACTTAATATATACTCAAAGAGCATATTTATTATGTTCAGTATAACCCATTAATCATTATAACCAATTTCATTATAAGTAGACTGGCATGTGGACTATGAACATATGTCCAAAACAAACATACGTTCTGCATTTGTTCGGTAGATATCAACACCTGAAAAGAGGGAAATGTTGTCTTCAGAAATGTTTAAAGATACCAAAAGGTGTAGTCAGAAGCCGTGAATGGATGCTGGAAATTAGTTGTTGACTTTATCAATGATGATGAAGAAGAAGCAAATCTATATAACAAGTCTTTTTGTGAACAGTCTCATTTTAAAATGACTGCAGGTGTGTTTAGCGAATCTTCAAGCACAAAGGTAAATCTTGATTTGCATTAATAAAAAAAAAAATACATGGTAACTAATGACTGCCTCATTAGCTCATTAGCACAATTACATTGTTAGAAATATCCTGTTGCAAGGTTAATGATGATGATGATGATGATGATGATAATGATCTCCGCGTTGTACCAGACCAAAACACTTAGTTGGATGTTTTAGTGATAGCTCACTAAAACAACGGTACAAGAGTAGACATGTCGCTATACACTTATTAATAAATTATCCCGATTCCGAACCAAGACCGCCATCTTTTTGTGCATGTCCCAAGCCAGGAGATGGATTTTCAACCTCATAATCCCTGGTCATTTTATGTTCAACGAGTTGAGGAAAGAAATGAAAGTTCATTTTGTTGACATTGGTGTAATTGCGGACCATTCCTGTTTAGACTTTCGATTAATAATTTGCTATTACCCTTCAAAGATGCATGCTTAGAGATGAAGCAGCAAATACCATTTTCATAGTTTTTGGTTTGACCCGACCAGGGTTCGAACCAGTGATCTACCACAATCTAGGGGAACACACTAACTACTATACCACACACAGTAAAACCCAATACTAGTGCTAAAAACAAGTAGAATATTTACCTGTTATTAAGGGCCAACAATTTCCCTCTTCCTTGTAAAAATGCAAATATTGCCATTAATTTCTGTGCTATGTTTATTACTAAGCTGGTAAGTAATACTGGCCTAAAATAAAATTACAATGATTTTAATCATATTTAAAAAAAAAAAGGCGTTAAGGCATCTAGTCAGGGTTTGAAACTTAAATATCATCAAAGTAAATTTGTAAAGCGGACTTGATTTTCTTTGATCTGTCGGATACGTCCATGTTCATTTACATCCATAATCCTGATTATATAATCCAATATACTAGTATGTTAAGACAAAGAACACTAAAGCTGTAAAGTTATATTACGAAATAATACATAATTTATCTCATTTACCATATTATCGTACATTTATTATTTGCAAAGCTATTTCTTATTTATTATGATACATGTAGATGTTTTGAATGTATGTATAGAATCATTGACACACTTGCTATAACATAAGAAAACCTTAACACTACATATAACGCCAGGTTATTGGGGGAATACTGTATAAGTACTTTATTATTGGCACCCATTTTCATCGTTTCTACAAAATGCATTGATCCCTGAGTTCTTGAATTCGTAGTTTCACACATTACAGAAAAAAATCAATGTGAAAGTTGTATTTCGTTGGATTTTAATTTTCGTGGTTTAAGTGAACCACGAAATCCACGAAAATTATAACCCTGCGTTTTAATATTGATTTCACAGTATATTAACCTAGTATATGCGAACACATACGGAAGATTTTTTTTTCGGATTATACATAAACCACCCATTATGAGGGCTTTTCTTATTTGCTTATTATGTTACCATGATAGTGATATTGTTCTTGTCTTTGTGTTATTGATATTGGTATCTACCTATTGAGTTTTGGACTTGAAAATGACACTAATGAGTCTGAGTAAAAAAAAAACTTACCATAAATTATTAAGTATGGTCAATAACCAATCGTAGAATCCATTTATTACAAGAATAATAATACCAGCTAATATAATAGCCACGAGGAAAATTACCAGAAACTGTATGAAATAACCTGCAAAACATAAAATACCTCCAGGGTTAGGGTTATGGTGTTTAACGTCACTTTCAACAATATTTCAGTTATGTCGTGGTGGTCAGTTTTATTGGTGGAGGAAAAAGGAGTTCCCGGAGAACACCAATGATCTGCTGCAAGTCATTGACTAACTTTATCACATAATGTTGTATCGACTACACATCCCCATGAGCGGGATTCGAATTCACAACTTTAGTGGTGATAGGCACTGATTGTATAGGTAGTTGTAAATCCAACTACCATAGGATCACAACCACCATGACCCCCTATAATGGATCAATTTCTGGTATACTGGTAAACGTGACGCACAATATTCACGATTTATTATGGTAAAAAAAATCACTATATATCAGATATTATTCCTTTTTTTTTTATTAACACATATGTGGTACATGAGAACCTAATGTAATTGTTTGGTTAAAAAACCTTGATATTTTTTTGTATTTGTAAACATGTTTCTGATAAAGTACAAAAGTGTACTCTTTTTCACAGCTTGGACTTCTGGTGAATGCAACACACGTATTTTGTAGTGAAATGTCCCCAGTGCTACCTTCTCCTCACTGTATATTCAGATACATTTAAGAAATCATTAATCATGATTACAAATGCTGTACGTACTGAAATACGGAACATATTTGAAAAATTATACACCCTTCCAGAGCACCAGAGTTCACCCAGACTTTATTGTGAGGTGTGTGTTGCTCCATCATTATTTGTATGCGTAGTGTACTTTAGATCACTGTTTGTCCTTTTGTTCTTTGTTCTTTTTGGTATTGTATTGTTTGTCCTTCGATTTACGTCTCCTGATTACCCAATTGGCTTCTTCAAACCTTTCTTATCCCCATGACAACCATCCAATATACATTGTGCATGTCAGACACCCACTCGCGGTCAATATTTGAAAACATTATCCGGAATCAGATTTATTTTACAATGGTGGAAAATTTAAAGAAGAAATCAACAATATAGAACGATTGCCAGATGATGAAGACGCATTACTTACCCCAAGCTATATAAGCTACTTGATAACCAGCGTACCGCATACTACCAACCTACGAATTTAGAGATAACAGTATAAGTTACTCGCTAATATTATTTCATTTATTTTAATATTTGAGGAAATCCTAAAGAATAACAATGCATCCATTTTGTTGAGCTGTTTCGGCAATCTGATTAATATCATATCTCTCACTTGCTCCTCTTTTCTGTGCAGTGTTTTGTAGATTATCGTTTTTCTCATCTTCAAACATTGATATCGTCAAACTTGTCTTGTAAGTAGGGGCGTGGGAGATCTGAGAAAACATCATTACCTGTCACAGTCACCTTATTAACCAAAAAGAGATTACGACAATATGAAAGTGTTATTAAGCTGCTTTGCATGTTAAGAGCTAATCCAGTAGCTGAATAGGGCATAGCCGAAGTTATCATATCATTACATATTCACGACATAAGGTCACTCGGACGTCAACCATAATGGAGTTTTTTCAGATCTCCAATGCTACGACATATCAGTAAACAGAGCAAGTGAGCGATTTGCTTTTTTAAAATCAAATACTGAGATTGATTAAATAACACTATTTTCTTGAGTTGTTCCTGTGATTTGTTAAATACAACATAGAAACTGTCCATGTTTATGTTGTCATTCATTTCGGTGATAGTGTGTGGTCTGTTTTCGTGGAAAAGATAGGATACCATTAGCCGTTTAAACCCCATCATAATGTTGTTCCTGTCCCAAGGCACGGCCTGGATTTTTATGGGTATATATTTTGTGCTCAATTACCCGGTATTTGAGGTGAAAGTTTGTTGTTCATTTTGTTGATAATGGTAGAACTATTTACCACTACTAATTGTTGGTAGAACTATTTACCACTACTAATTGTTGGTGGAACTATTTACCACTACTAATTGTTCAAAGCATGTAAACTTAATATTGAGAATATCCCTGTCATATGGATGGCAATAATTGGGAACTTGATACATGAAGTTATATTTAAGACATACAATATATAAATAATATTTATATTATATTTTACCAGTAGTGTTGAGTTTGACTTTTCACTCTTCGGTGTAAGATGTCCATTGTCTCCCTTGTATAACCCAAGAAGTAAATTTCTATTTAAAAATAAAAGTGCCATTTAGTACAATAATATTACTACTTATTAAATATATACAGGTACATGTTTTTATGTAGTCTGTAAATGACAAACATTTCTCAAATGCATACTAATAATAAGATTTTGTAGAACAAGCCTTAAATTCTTTCAAATTTAACAAAGATTTGTCAAATAAAACCAAGACATCGATCTACATTTAAGACATTGAAAACAAAGGAAGAAAACAGAGGCGATTCATTTGTTTCAATTTACAACAAAATTTCATCATGAATCATGCAATTTATCTAAATTCATTGAGATTATATAGCCTTTGCATAATGCACATCTCTCAATTACCTGAGCCTGTATCCACCAATCTATGAATAATATTTACTCACATGTGGAATACACTTGTATGACCGCATTATTTCAATAAGAGGAGAGGCTTAAGTCAATAAAACTGGCTTAACTCCGCCACTTTCTTATTAAAGTACCTGTTGCATGCCAGGAAAATGACCGGTCATGCATTGGTGTGTTTTTGTACGATTTTTCTGGTCCGACATTGTGGTATTCTTTGTTTTTCATTTTATTATTAACTACTCGAGTGTTAAATCTATTAATAAATATTAAAAACATTTAAAGAAATGTAATGACACTGGAGAATGAATAGAACCAAGGTATGACAAGATCTCACCTGTATGATGCTAAAGTGTGAAGTATCATGATACACCCTACCACGAATGCTATTGTCAGGGATGTTATTAGGGTAACTACAACAAAAATGTTAATTAGAGTTAAAAGAGCATTACTCAATGTGTGTTTCAAAGAATTTTACGTTACTTTCTCTATAAATACCTGCTTTAGAATTAACAGTGCTGGAATTATCTGAATGACACATTTCACTGTCTTCTAATTCATAATACACAATAATGTATTCACAAATACACATTACAAAACCTTCGAAACATCAGAAAAACAAAAAACCGAAACATTTGAAACCATACTAGGCTAAGGACTACCACAAACAAACGGCATATTAGGGTATATATTTAAGACCAGGTCTTTCGAAAGATGTCAACACCTTTTTGAAAAAGTATTCTGTTACATGCCACATGTAAATGACAGTGGATCATTGTTTCTTTGTTATGTTGTCCGATAGTCTTGAGTACTCTCTAACATTTACATGATTGGGAACTAGTATTACACATATGACAAATTTAGTTTCAGAAAGAATAAATATATAATGCATTAAGTTCGAAATTATGTGATGGTCTGAATTTTACTCTCATGGGGAACACGGTTTGGATCACATCATCTCATTTAGCGAGGGGGTTTAACTAGTTTAACCTCACCACCTTTCATTGTAATCTGTACTAAGCCAAGAGAGTAAGAGGTCATGGATGTGTGAGCTAGAGGTGTCGATTTAGCCAGTGTTTACGATTTTTCGACCGTATATTGGAACTATTCCCGTGTTGAGAGATTGCCACCCTCTTCGCACGTTAAAGAACCCAATGTAACAGCTCATTATGAGCATTATGCTCATGTTGAGTGGTCCATAGGAGACCTGTTGCACTTGCAAAATTCTCCGTCCCTACACATCACATTTCCTTGTTTCGAGTCCCGTGGCGTTTAAATTATTCTCGTCCTGAATATAGCTGGAAAATTGCTCGCTGGACGTTAAACATCAATAAATCAATCAATCAATCAATCAATCAATCATGGAACTATTCTGAGGATGTGGAATATTTGTTTTTCATTTATTAGACCTTGGAGAAATCAAACTGCGAGACCACTTCCTAATTCGTCAAATAATAGTGACTATTATAGTAGTTAAGTGACCTTAAACGCAAAGCTTCAACTCTCTCATTTTTATTAGCAACTTGAAAAAGTAGTGGATCAAGATCGCAAAATGTTGAACAGATAATAATCAATAGATACTGACTATCTAGAACAAAATTCTGCCATTTTAGGGTTAAGGTCACACAACAGTAGTACAATATGTGAAATGATTATAAACATCATCTCTGTATGATAAAAAGAAGAATAATTTGAGTCTGCTTTTTAAAATTCTATAATACCTTTCTCAGTCTACATTTATGTAAAAACTTTAACTTGTATTTAAAATATCCAAACTTACTGTAAATTGCCGAAAGAAAATAACTGGTAATCCCAAATATCATTATTGTATATTCGTCATCTGTTTCGCTCATGGTCTGATCAATAACGTAGAAAATAAGATGGGCATAACCAACAATAAGAACGAGTAACTCTACATATGCCTATAAATAAAAATATTACAAAACATACTGTTGGTGCACAACTTATTAAAAACCATCTAAATCATGAGAGCATGATTCTTGTTAAACACCAATATAGCAATTTTGCAGCTGTAACATGGAGAGTGCAAATAACCTTGATAAGATGGTAATTATATCTGTTTTTCCATAGACCAACATACTGAGTTAGATTTTATTTATAGTGCTAGCTTACTGAAAAAAAATGATGAATTTCATCTCTTATTAACATATATCTAATAATAACAAATATACTGTAAGTAATTGAAGTTAACCTATATTTAGACCAGGATGGTTATTCAAGAAATACATTATATTTCTACGTTTTTCTTATGCATGTTTTAATTGGGGCGATACTTCTGCTGATGGAACATTATTCACCATGGGTTTCATCCACCAAGTAATTGACATTGTGTATTAGATATATTTATGTTATAAATTTCCAGTGGGTAGATAATGTAATTGATCAAGACTTAGACATAGATAACTCTGGCTGATTTTGGCTACCATGGCTACCATGTTTAGGTTCTTTGGATTACTTGCTCCCAATGAAACGCGTTGCTTGAACTAAATGAGAAAAAGATTCTTGTCTTGTCTTGATGTCTATATTTTATTAATTAAATGTTATCATTAACAGTAGATATATTTAATCTATTTATCTGTGTGCATCTATGTTGCAGAAATCCTGAAGACACCATCTGCCATAGTCTGGTCGAATACATTAATACTTTTTATGGTGGGGTTCGTGTTTTAGTTTTTTAGTTTTCTGTGTGTTTGTTTTGTTTTGTTTTGTTTGTTTGTTTGTTTGGTTTTTTGTTGCGGGGGGGGGGACGTTTATTTATACAAAGATGATATATAAAAATTACATTCTGTCAAATATGATCTGTAATACTCCATCTAAAAGCATAGCAATATTATCTGTTTGATTTATAAACAGTATCATACCTCATATATAAGAAGAAATCCAACAACAGAAACTGACAACATTCTCGTGGAATACCTGAAATCTACAACAAAACATAACTGGGTCAGTTTTCATCCCCAACAGCTTTATATACATTTTGTTGACCCAGCATGTGTTTGTAACGTTGTTTGATTGTATTTAACATTACCATTGTACTTATCTAAGCTTCCGTGATATTTACAGATGAACAGACAGTTTGATTTTCACACATTTGCTGACATTACTACGAGTTGTGTTGTATTTTCATAAATATTTTAATAGACGGCACGCTATATATTATACCGTCGTCCATCCACAAATCCGACAACAATTCTAGTTGGCTTGGACCAAATTTCAATAATTTGTTACACAGTGTAGGATCGAGGACAATATGGTACCATCACATTTCGACGATTTTAAATTTTGCTGCTGCATATTGATGGAACTTTATCCCATGAAAAGTAGTCTGTTGTTAAAATTTGGCAAGGTAATGCTACTCTGTATTGGCATATGTTCTACAAACCTTGGCCTTTTGGTTGTATTGTTCCCCAAACGTTATTTTATTTGGCCTTGCATTCTGTCGATTTTGAACGTACCTGATGTAGGTTATTTCATAAACCCGTCGTGCGCACTAAATTTGATATCTATGTTTGTATTGCAAGATTATTAAATTGCTCCATGGTAATGAGACTTTATCACATTAACAAAGGTCTGATTTGAATATGCTTCCCACGAACACCCACTTAGTCTTTACCAACTTATTCAAACTTCATTAGATTATTAGTAATATTGGACTACGGGTCTGTATATTAATTATTTCCTTTTTTGACGTTTCAGAGCTATAAGACTTTGGCTGATAAAAAAAAGTCTGTCGTAATCGGGTTTCGTGCTTACTCTAGTTTGCTATCACTGATTTTCTTAATTATAAAGAAAAGTGGTTGGTTATGGGACTTTATCAATTTATAAAGGGGGTATCATATGAATATGTCCCAGAAGCTTATTTTAGTTCCTATTAGTGTTTAAAATGTCATACTCTATTATTATTATTACAAAGAAATACTTACTATCGAGTCGCTTATAAAACACTTTATGATATAATGCAATTATGATTGATTTTACTTTCTCCTTTACTCCAGTTGTTGGCCTGAAAAAATATACTTCTAAATGTAAGTTTATTGATGGACCAACCTGAGTTCTCTTAACCTAACAAATAGCTTTGCAGCAGTATAATTTCAACTGCATTTCGATATCAAATAAAGGTTAGAGAAAACCTATGGGGCAATACAGAATGAACAATACATAGCTAGAGACACAAGCAACATTGGTCACAACATACAGAAGACACATAAAAACAAAAGACAACACAGAAAACTAAGAAGATGGGCGACAAGAACACCACCAAAAAACAAGGGTTAATAAACATGTTTTCTCGAAGGGGTAAGAATTCCCTGTTTCATATACAACAAATACAATGTTACTCATAGTCACCTTCGTTAAAAGTCTTGTCAGTGATAGAGGAAAGAAACAATCAGTATCAATCATATTCACATTCAGATGACATGTTTATCATCCTTAAATCAAACATAAACACGAATACATCTATATTTGTATTTTCGCGGGTAAAATTACATGATTCGAAATATTCAAAATACGCTTTCCCAAAAGCGTAGTTCATAAGTAGTTTGCAAATATACCATTCATTTTTACAGGTTTATATAAATGTTAAAATTGTTGCATTTTCCCTTTAATGGTGATATTCATTGTTTTTTTTTATTACAAGCATCAAAGTCACCCATTTTCATTAAATGTTTTGTTTACCAATGCCGTTCCGGCTTAGAAAACACAAAGGTCGAGAACTCCCTTATAATGTAAAAATTATCACGTCTCGGCAGAGGTTATCAAGAATTGTGTAAAGTACATTTTTGTAGGATGATGTTTGTTGATATTGCTGACACGACAGTTCCTAATTTGATATATGTTTAAAAAAAATAATGTTAACTAGCTAATGGTGTTGATGAATTTTATTTACTTTTGTCATCTTCACATGAATTATCGTTTAAATGTTGGGAGAATTTGGTGATAACTACTGCTGACTTGATAAGTCCTGCTCAGCGTACGCGAACTTTGATACGAGTTTTGCTTATGAAGTCAGCAGGTAGATATAGCGGGAGGGAAGGATGATAATATACCAATTCTAACATGGCGTCCTTCATTGGTTATATAAATAATACCGTGATAAAACTCCCGATATATTTTAATTCACACATGCGTATTGACGAACAAATCACAAACATCATTCCAAAGTAAACTTACGTATTCATACAGGACCGTGATGCATATATAAAACATAAAGAAATGTGTATTGTTTCTTGACATATTTTTGTTTCGGAAAAATATATTTAAGACAACCATCTATGGTTTTTGGTTTGCAATTGTTGTCTTCCGATGCCGTAGTTTACAAAGACGCTGGTGACATTGATACAAGCTAGTTATTGATTTATTTTACGATTTTGTTAGCTTTTTACTTGTTTTAGTTGCTAAATTCAAAATGCCATCAAATTGGAAAATATCAGTAACTTAAGCTGTCTTTTCGTTTAAATGTATTAATACTTACTTTGGTGGTTCTGGGGGTGGTTTAAAAAGCTTTCTAACATGAAGTCCTTGGTACGATCGTCTTATTGCTTCAAATATATCTTCGTCGTCTTCGACATCAACGGCTAGTCGATAATTCCTTTTTCTCCATATAGATCTGACAAATCGTACCGGACAACTTACTGATAAATACAAATGACACAAAAGTTCTGGTAGATTACGTGCTACGACAATCAATGCTTCTGTCTGAAATAGGGAAGATTGATTGATTGATTGATTGATTGATTGATTGATTGATTGATTGATTGATTGATTGATTGATTGATTGATGGATGGATGTCAACGTTAGCAATATTTCAGCTATATCGTCGCGTGAAATTTTTTTATTATTAATTTTGACGCCAACAATACCCTTAGAAATAAAACACATTTGTCTATAAAGTAATTGGATTATATGTACAAATAAAAGAAACATTATAAAGATAAAACCATATAATAAGGAAAGGGGAAGATAATTTCTTTACAGCAGCCTTCATAGTGCTATATATCGCTTTTGATAATTTATATCCACTGCTTGATTAAACAATATCACGGATTGGGCTGATATTGACAATATTAAGGCCGACTTGACTATTTATTACCCTACTGAACAGCACGTAATACCAGGATTTTCAGCCAATGAAAGTCGATAACATTAGTAGCTAATAAATTAATGCAGCGCCAAATATGAAGATTTCATTATGTAGCGTGCCGCGGGTGGACGTCACTAATGGTTCTGACATGCACATTATATTATATGATTTATATTTTACCGTATCAATGAGAAACTTACCACTGTAAAATCACACCAGAAATTTCTCATAAAGGTAATTGTTGTCAGTCCCCATGCATACAAAGTGGCTATGCCATATCCTAATGTTGAATTTGCAGTTAAGGCTGTAAACAGGGGTAGATAATCCAATCCATATATCAACATGGACAACAAAGTTGCAAATACTGAAATAGAAGAAGGACATTATTTGTAGCATTGGTATTTAGCTATTTCAGCAGAGAATGTTCAATCAAATAGACATGTGTCCTCCTCTTCGTTTTTCTCGATCATTAGTTTTCTGTGTAGTGTGTTGTATATCATTGTTTGTCCCTTTGTTTTGTTTCCTTTGGCCGTTGTGTTGCTCTGTTCTTCGACTTACGGTTTCTGGTTATCCCTGTGGTATCTTCTAATCTTTCTTCTCACACTTCGTTATATCTCCCCTTCCTCCAATAATTCTGGTAGTCATGGTAAAGCTTACAGAGTTATGAAAATAATTATCAATATAAATACCATCCAAAACAAGCTTCCTCTTATAAATGTCGAATGTAAGATCTTTGAAACAATTGTAACTTTTTAAATCAAGAAGTGACCTATAGTCAGAGACAATGTTATCATTGTAAACCAGACTAGATGTCACCAAGTGCAAACTGTAGTAATTTCATAAATATCTAGGAGAGCAGAGTCCTGCACAAATCAATTTGATGAATACGAATATCTGTGTCTGAAAGATATATTTGATGTCAACGTTGTTGTTGTGGTATAAATATATGATGCAGTATGGAGGTGATTGGTGAGTAACATAAAACGTAGAGAACAAAATTGCCGTGTATGCAGATTGAAACAAGAATAAAATGGTTTGATGCGAATAATCACATCTCAGTATATACAAATAAGTGTAAGAAATGTGTGGGACAACAATAACTGCTTACTTGCACAAATTATGATTAAATTGCTAAAGCAAGTGCTAAAGCAATGGAATTCTGATATTTTATAGTAGAATAATAAAAACCTGTGAATTTTTCAGTGTTTTATTTTAATTTCAATCATTTTTATCAGGATGTACTTTCAAACTTCACTACCGAAAGAGAAGTCTGTATAGTGAACTAATGGTACTTTCAATCTTAAAATAAGAAAAAAAGGACAATTTATAGACTCCATGCAATATAATATTTTCACACAGTTTTGATCATCCTTACTGGTCAATTCTTTTGGTCCGCCTCTGAAGAGGAGTGGAGGTTGATCGCAAACCTTGCTGGTGAAGATGGGTCTTGATGAGGTTATAAAGGAAGGAGTCTATCTATATTATAGCAATAAATAGATGCAAATAAAGAAGATCTTTCCATATCAATTACCTGTGGTGATATCGCAAGCGGATCATGGGTGAATATCAATCATCCGTGGCGATAAATCAATATCAGTCACTGTGACAGTTTTATCGTCCGTATTAAGTACACGTATACTGACAATTTGCATATGTCATGTCCTTTTCAATATTACACCTTTATCAACCACCAACCATTGTAGTCAGTCGGGCAGAGCTCTCAGGATTATATGGAAGTCTCGGGTTGGTAAAAGTGTGATACTGGGGAAACCACTATATTTGAGCATGGGAGATTGAGCGGTGTTGTGTCAATGTGTGTGTCTGTGGTGATGGGAGATTGAGCGGTGTTGTGTCAATGTGTATGTCTGTGGTAATGGGAGATTGAGCGGTGTTGTGTCAATGTGTGTGTCTGTGGTGATGGGAGATTGAGCGGTGTTGTGAATGTGTCTGTGGTGTGGGTTTTACCTCTGTTTCTGTGATTTTTCTATTGTTTGGGGCTACAGCGTGGGGCTTTTCCTACAGCGTAAGGATGTTCCTACAGCGTGGGGCTGTTCCTATAGCGTGGGGATGTTCCTACAGCGTGGGGCTGTTCCTACAGCGTGGGGCTGTTCCTACAGCGTGGGGATGTTCCTACAGCGTGGGGCTGTTCCTACAGCGTGGGGATGTTCCTACAGCGTGGTGCTGTTCCTACAGCGTGGGACTGTTCCTACAGCGTGGG
>MJUT01010808.1:26872-70008 GCA_002080005.1 Gigantidas platifrons | reverse complement strand
GCCGTTGTCGTTCATTTGCTGTCATGTTATAGTACCATGTGTGTCGTCGCCGTTGTCGTTCATTTGCTGTCATGTTATAGTACCACGTGTGTCGTCGCCGTTGTCGTTTATTAATGGGTAGAACAGTGATTTTTCACAAATCCTGCTGATATGTAAACACAATTTACCTTGATATAAAATAAAGGTCCAGATTGATTATGGGAATTGTAGAACTGTATGTAGTCGTATCCAAACAGAAGAACCAAGGGTTCAATAAAGACTGTTCTCTGTTATGATGTATGTGGAGTGTTTCTTTTAGAACCAATTTAGATGAATGTTTCTTCCTATTCTCTATGTAGTATGCCAACAGATTTTGCACCAGCACCAACAATTTTAATATTTATTTATAAGTCCGCGCGATCTTTAGATTCCCTATAAAATTTCGTGCATGCGTTTTGAAACATGTTTGACCTGTAAAATGCATATCTGATATATTTCAACATATTTATTGTAACCGTTGTCGAGATACAGTCAAACCTGCCTTAAAGGGCACCTCTATAAACCTCACTGTCTATAAAGGACACCTCTATATAACAAATCACTGTCTATAAAGGACACCTCTATATAACAAATGACTGTCTATAAAGGGCAATCTCATTTTTCCCATTAATGAATAGTGCATATAATTTTAACCTGTGAGTAAAGGGCAACTGCTCATAAAGGGCACATTTGCAGGTTCCCGTGACTGCCCTTTATAGACAGGTTTGACTGTATATGGTATTTGGAAAACTACTCCTTTACATCGGAGGCAACCACTAACGGGGTGTTTAGGGGTTGCATCCAGAATTGTCAATATTTATGGGGTTAGGGTTATGGTGTTTAGCGCCACTTTCTACAAAATACATTCAGGTAAAATATAATACAATATACAAATCTGAAAATAAAACTATTCCAACTTTACATATATAATGTCTATCAACATAGTGAATTCTAAGAGACGACGTTTATAAAAAAAGATTGAATTTTTTTTAAATCTAATATCACATATTATTCAATATTAGTAAATTCTTTAGTATAGATTTCTACCAAGATCATTTTTTAAAATAAAAAGACGTATTCACCGCCTCAGATTTAATATTCACCGCGGTAAACGTCACGTGTTACAATGTACTATTTTTGGAACATGGAATTTTTATAGGAGTATTCCATTTTAATCAACCAATGGAAAAAAGTAGTTTATTTGCCGCATCCGTCAATACAAAAACAAAATGTGTTCTGTAGATGCAGACGTATCGCCGGTGCCCAAAACCAATATTTGCCACTTTGTCGGACGGAACGTTGCAAAATGTATTAAATGATAAAGATTCAGATAATAACATGGTGATGTAAACAATAATGTAGCACTACGTCAGGACAATGGACATGTAACTTTTTTATTTCAGAATACCACTATTTCCTCAAAATATAGAATAAAACAATTACTGTCTTTTGATTCTGTAAATGTGTGGATTAATTGACTTTTGAAGAAAAAAAATGATATTCACTTCGCGCTTTCGGGCTCAGTGAATATCATTTTTTTCAAAAGTCAATAAAACCACACATTTACTTAAATCATAAGACAGTAATTGTATAATATTCGTACACAATTTAAAGTAAAATTATTCAATAAATACGTTTTAAAATTAATTGAAATAGCGAAAATAACATAAAATAGGTAATCGATATAAGTGAAACTATTTAATAAATTAAAATTAATTAGATACATGAATAAAGCGAATAAAGCGAATTAATACAATATAATCTAAGTCTAGCATTACGTTAAAATAATTACAACCAGATCCAGTTTCATTGACTTCTCAATATAAACAATTCCTTTCAAATCTTTTTAGATTTATCATCAACGAAGTTTCCTATTTCATTGTTTAATGTGTATCCCAAGTGACCAATTATAAATTGTATTTATATAACAATGAGTAAAAGTGTTTTATTTCTCATTTTGCTAATTAAAAGATTCAGTTTGAAAATTTTAATTTGCAAAATGAGAAATATAACAAAAGCACTAAAATCTTAACTATTGAAATTTATTTTAAGTCTGATTTTAATGTTTTTCTTTCTCTATATTTCTTATGAGAATCTTTCCTCCTGTACGTGTACTTTCCAAATATAGTCTACATATATCGATGACTTTTGATGGACAATAAAATACTTCGGTAAGATTGACACAGGGAATGAATATCTTGTTGAATTGCCGCAGTCGTATCATGCCAAGTCCGGCGTAGCCCATTATACAACTATGGCGTTTTCTTTCGCAATACTTTTTCTTCTTTTTATGGTCCAAGTCAGTCTTTTTTGTTTTAAGATAAGAATAAGAATAAGAATAAGAATAAGACTATTTATTATTCCAATCAACGGGCCCACAATAGGGGCAAACAAATTGCATACATTGATTATTGTCATTGGAGGCAATTATACATATATATATAAATATAAATATACAATGTTTCTTGTCGGGTTCAGAGCCTTAAAATTTTAATTAATAACATAAACATAAAGAGAAAAAAAATAATATTTCAGTATCGTAAACCCTGTTTCAGATTTCTTGTCTCAAGGCACTCTATTATATATTTTCCAAAAATATTAATTATTGAACGATCTTCATTGGTAAATAAATAATAGAATTTTGATATATCTGACATATTATTGAAATTAGAACATACTTCTGAAATTTTCTGAAAACAAATCTTTCTACTATTATTATATATGGGGCAATCGATTAGAAAATGATATTCATCCTCAATTTTTTGTGTTATGCACAGTTTACATAATCGTTCTTCGGTTTCCAAGTTTTTATATCTACCAATTTCAATCATAAGAGGATGTGCACTAATTCTGATTTTACAAATTGCCTGTCTTATTTTGAAATCATTAAGAAATGTATATTTTTCTCTAATAAAATGTTCTTTGAATGTAAAATATGTGCGGAGTTTTCCCTTTTTGTCTTCATTTATACATTTTTTTAAATTATACCAATAACTAAGAAAACTATCACATAATTTTTTTTTCACATTGTTACATAGAGTGCCTACATAGACATTAACATTTGATATATTCATCTTATTTAATATTAGTAATATACTAGAATACCATGTATTTGTTTGACATAAATTCAATTTATTTAAGATACGAGAGCCTCAATCTCAAACTAGATAAATATTGGTATCTAGCCACTTATTGTCCGTTTAACAAATAAGGCTAATTTATAGCATATTTAAATAAGACATACATTGTACATGTTATGTGTATTTTCTCAGCTGTTGGGTAAAACACCTCTGTAATGGGCGACCGCTTGTTGTTTGGTACACAATACATCTTACGCACTTTAGGAGGGAACGTAAAAGAGTACGGCGTGTTTTTAGAACGCCACGTTCCTTGCAGACAAAAGACAATTAAAAGCGGCTCTTAATGAACACAACTAGATATTCAAATTGTTTTTGTGTGTGTTTGGTTATTCTACCGGACATATTAAATAAACATGAAGAGACCAAACCTTTATTCCGGATAAATATACATTGTCAATACGCCATGAGCAAACAAGAAAAGTTTACACAGTAGTAGAGCATGCCCGTATAGCGCTATTGACCCCTATGTTAAATCATTTTTCCCTCCTGAATTCAGTCAACCGTTACTAATGACGGCTCTCACACCTGTCTCGATCGATAACAAATCCCAAAACCCAATAAATTTACATAATTTCATATTAATTACTAATAATCCCCGTTAATTAAACCTCATTAATTTATTATCTAAATATTATATATGGGTTTTTATATCTTAAGTATCTATATTTAACGCTTAATTTCTGATGAAGATCCTGTTTGTAAATCAATACATTGTAGGAAGTAATTAACACGTATTTCGTTTACACACATGTATAATGCCCTCTGATGAACTTATAGGTGATTTAAATGTCAAAATCTATGCAATCTTTATTAAATTGATTTCAACCAGACTCCAATGTTATGTGAATAAATCTAATTTTTGTACATGTGTGCTGTTCATATTCTTTCGAAATATTAATTATAGATAACTTTATGTTGAAGTAGCTGATGAGGTATTATATCAAATTTTACTGGGGAAAAACTTCGTGTACGGTTCCTCTGTTTCGGTTTGGTGGTGTAATGATGACCATACGGTGGAGGAGGAGTATAGACGTATCCTTTTTGAGGAGGAGAAGTATAGACGTAGCCTTCTTGAGAAGGGAGAGGAGGTGTGAAGGTCTGCTGTTAAAATGGTTAATCTGGTAAATCTTAGTTGACACTAATGTCATAAAACACGTCTTTCCTCTTTTGGACTAGAGATTGTAATGCTCACCCTACCCGAGTTCACCCCAGGTTATTAGTGGGGTTAGTGTTGCTCAATCTTTAGTTTTCTGTGTTTACTTTTGGTCATTGTCTGTCCCTTCTGCTTCTGCCTCATAATGGCCACCATCAACAAGTTGATTGTTCTGCCACGTGGAGTACGCATGTAGTACAGAAAAACTTTTGGTCCCTTTGGTATCTTCTTAATATATTTGACGTGGGCGTATGTAAAACAAACAAGTATTCGTTTCTAGCTTTTATTTATAAGTCGGAACCAATTGTTCTTCGATCGCTGGGATGNCATGATGACTCTTTTGTCGAAGACTATCCTGTAGTCTTTGTCTTGGTGTACGGTAAGTAATCTCTTGTGGTCTCTGGTGATCTTGAAGTCGTCCCTCACGGTCTTGACGTCATCTCTGTTGTTAACGACCATGTCCTTGATCGTATCAAAGTTAATATTTAGGGCGTTCTTATAGTTCAGAGTGATGCCTCTCACTTTACAGATGGTCGTATGTCCTTCCTTATCGGGTCTGGTAAGCTTGTAGGCGTAATTTTTCGGTCCACCGGTGACAAACTCTATTATTCTGTTGTCTGGTACTTCATCGGTGAGATCTCCTAGGTAGTCACCGAGTTCTGGTGTCCACTCGTCTGGTCTAGAGGTATACACGACTGAGTCTGTATCGGCGTATAGGGCACGGGCTCCTAATTGTTCCAAATAACTGTACAACTTTAAACGGGCTTGAGCGGTGGTATAGGCTGCTATGACTACGTTGGTTCTCCCGGATTCTTCGACGAACTCTTCTTTGTATTGATATCTCATTTCCACCATCTCGTCGCTGACAAAATGTATGCCCATCACGAGAATTTGGTCGCTGGTCAACATGTCGAAATATTCGGCAGGGTCGGATATGTATTTTATCCGAGGCATGTTGGATCTCTGTCCGAATTTCCCCCAGAAGCTATTCAACATCAGCTTGGCTAGTGCTCTCAATCCATGATTCTTCTTTATGTTGTTGTAGTCCAGGAGTATTCCTTCCTTTTCGTGGTAATCTCTGATGTACCTCCATTTGTCATCTTCGCTTTGACACCATTCTGGCCAACCACTAGCTTCCTGTTTCATTTTGAGGAAGGTGTTGACATATTCGGTTAAGAATCCTCCATTTTTCGTTGTTGGATCGTACTGTTCCGTTTCATCGAAATGCCACACTTCGTAGATGCGCTGAACTACATATCCTTTCTCCAATGCTTTCTTTAATTCGTCCGTGACCCATGTTCCCGTTAATGATCTTTCCTCGTCGTTATGTTGACACTGTGTCTGTTGATGGTTTTCACTACATGTTCTACACAGAGTAAACAGTAATTTATTGTTCATTTTCACTGGTAATACGGGTATGTACAGTCCTCTTGGTGGAAGGATTTTGCTTTTGATGAGTCCTTCGTACTGCTGTATATCTGTAAAACCCTCGGTGACGATCTCATGGTGTCCGATGGGTATCTTTCCAGTCTTATTGATATATGGATACAAGGAGGTTACATCGACGTATGATATATTCTGATCTTTTTGAAACAATGTAAAAGCTTCGGTGCGTCCTCCGTAAAAAGCATCTCGGGGTTCAAACGGGTTGGTCATCTCGGATTGTTGGACAAAGTGTCGTAAAGTGTCGTTTTCCTGCACCTCTCTATCGAGCTCGCATTCCCATTTTCCAACGTAGATATACCCTTGGTCTTCTAGGTATCGTTTCTTCTCCATGGTACGTTGGCATAGATCACCCATAGTCATACCATTGACCGGGTTGACGGTGCTGGCATTGTAACAGTGTAAACATCCGTGCCAGAACTTTCCATTAAATTCCAAGACGTCATTCTGTCCGCTCTCGTTTTCGTAATATCCATCCACTTTATAAGGTCCAATTTCCTTTTCACCACCGTTTCTAGCATGTTGTATGTGGACTCCTTCAGTTGCCGATAAGTATTTGATCCATTGCATGGCTTTGATGGAATGTTTTTCTCCGGGACGGTATCCTTGAGCTGGAATGATGCCGATGGTATTGGGTCGGAGAAATTTCGTTCTAAAGACCAAATTGCAAGCCGAGGCTATCGTGATGCACTGTTGAAATGGATCGATGCCTTCGTGTCCGTCGGCAGACATCATCTCCAAAAAAAGTTGTCTAAACGTTAGGCAGGCTCTTCTCAGTATGTCCACGTCGGAGCGACAGTAACTCAATAGTTCTCTTTGAAAATCGAATGGTTGTCGGTAGTTGGTCTCATACCACACGAAGAAGGCTTTTCTGTCTTTCAGTTTCATGGCATCCGGGTTATAGTAGTGTACGTCTGGTAGATGGTTGAGTACGACTGATTGGTTCTCTTTCCTATTGAACAAATGTGGGAAATATCCTTTCTTGAGCTCCTCCAATCCAAACATCTTGGGTAGTTCCGACAATGCGCTAGGTAAGAAGTTGATGGAATCGATCATTCGAATACGACATCCGGGTACTTCGATATACATGTTCTTGGCTCCATTGGCAATAATCGTTGGTTTTACTCCGTTTTGGTACAGATACCCTAATATGGGTAGCGAATCATAGCCTTTGAAATTGTGTGCGATGACGGTGGCCCCTTCGTTTTCTCCGGAAAACAACCATTGACAAAAGTATTCAGTTGTGTTCGGTCCGGCAAACACCAATTCGTTCTTTCCACATGTTTGGCAGATGCTGTCTTTATCGACACCTTGATCCATGCATTTTAAGCACACTTTATGCACTACACATAGATTAGGCTTATGCTCGAAAGCTCCACACGTCGTTGATTTGCAGTGAATACACTTTCCGTCGTTATCGGCTTGATATCCTTGTTCACACTGGATCATGTCGTCTTGGGTACATTCGAAATAGAAAAAGATGTAAGTCTGTTTCTTCTGTCTATCGTTGTAATCCACAGGTAACATATAACACTGGTGTCCTGATGGATAATAATCTTTACAAGTCTTGCAATAGACGTTTCCACAGGTATGGTCTCCCATTCGTTGGTTCACGGTTTGTCCGCAGTTCTTGCATTTGTAATAGCTGCTACATGTAGAGTTTCCGGTAGTCGTCGTCTTCTTGTGGAGATTGAAGCATGTTGGTCCTTTGAAGTACCGTCCACAATCCTGACAATGTATCCAATCATCTTCAGTTTGATCGTGAATCTTCCGGCAATTATGACATACGTTGTTGCAAGCGTGTTGTTCTTTGTTGCTATATCCTTTGTTACAGTTTGTACAGAAGTAGTTACGACTCAGGAACGCAGTCATACTGGTAATCACATCGTAGTGGTTGTCGTAATAGTACAAGTAGATCTTCTTCTCGGCTGTGGGTCCATGGTAAACGATTCCGTTGAAATGCTCTCTCGATATCACATGTATCTGATATCCTACCAGGAATCGTTGAAACGTTTTTACATCTTCGATTCCGCATTGATGTAGTGGTACCCCCGCCTTGGTGTGTAATTCCAACGCCAACTCTTCTTGGATACGACGACCTTTGAATAGAATTCCATTGTTCGTGTCCGTCGATTTTAGCTTTGGCCGTTACGATGGCCCTGGCACAACACAGGTCATCTTTGTTTTGTATCTGGATGATGCAACGTTTATCTTTCAGGAACCTCTACGTGTCCACGTAATCACATCTCTTTCCAGTTCCACCCTTAGGAAGGCCAACGTGTGTTATATTCAGTCGTAAACTCTGGTCCAGGACGAACTGTTCGTTGGACTGTAGCACTCTTTCTATTTCGGCTAATAGTAGTTCACTGGTCAGTTGTTTCATCTGCATAAATGGTAATCTGATGGGAAAATCCAAATCGGGACATTCGAGGCTAACTTGGACTAAATCCTCTACCTGCATTTCTTTTGTCACATCATACAAGATGGAGTCGAACAGGCTCTGTAGGGTTTTCAGTATGTCTAGTACATTCTGGACGTTTAATTCATTGAACGTAACTCTGTACTCGTTGGATTCGGTGTTAAATCGGGGTATCTTCTTTCCCTTCTCCTTAGTAATGGTGTAATACTGATCGGGGTAGTTGATATCCACGGGTTGATTTTGTAAACCGGCTCCACTCTGATGTTTCTTCTTCAGATGGTGATACAGGTTATCCTTTCGTCTGTACAACAATCCGCATTCGTTACATGGAAAGAAGCTGTCGTTGTTGTGTTTTCTCTCGTGTCTATCGAGATTGTCCTTTCTAGTAAAGCACTTCTGGCATACTCCACAGGTAAAGGTATTATGGTGTTTGTTTAGACGGTGGTGTTTCATTAATTGACTCTTCTTGGCAAAGGTTTGTTGACAATATCCACAGGAATGCATCTGTAAAAGACAAATGTATAGGTATTTACTACATCAATCAAACATTTCAACTACATGTAAGAGGTGTGTTAAAACTTCATGTATGACTTACATCTATTCTGTCTAATCCTTCAGGTAATCCTTCAGGACCTTACAGTACCCCGTGACCCACATTAGCACGACTCACCAATTTATTCTGAATAATGTTGTTTAATAATTTAGTTAATCCTCGATATAAGAACTCCAAGCTATAACGCAAATTGTTATATAAACCGCCATTAGGCATATTTATCATTAATCCTGTCTATCAGTCATTTTTAATTACTCTGTTTGATATTTGTATTATTGTTGTTATTGTGATATGCAGTTTTGTTGTTGACCGTTGAAATATACGGTTGTAAATAAAATATGGAAAACTTCTAGCGATTTTGAATCTTTTACGACAAATAGCTAGTTCCCCAGAAATACGTTCGTGTGATATCGGGTAGCAAAAGCTCCGGTCATAAAAGTCATCCTGCAAAAATAGACACGGGTGGAATTTAAATATAAAGATAAATTATTATGTAGCTCTAACCCAAATTTATATGTAATTGTTAAGAAAGACAGCATTTCTCATCGAATTTATCAGCTACTTTCCGATATTTGAGGACCTCATTGTATTCACCAACAGAAGAAATAGATACTAGCATATCTTGAAACCTATCGATTTCATTTCAGCGAAATTATTATCGTCATATTGGAATGCTAGTTGAAAAAAACTTTATAACTTTGACATTTCTTTTGCTAACTAATGTTACGTCCTGCGTGGAACATGATCAGTTCGTTCTTTTGAATCATTTGGTCTAAATCTCGAGAGTTCTTGTTTAAATTTGTGTATAACTGGTATTGTGTTGTCCGACCTGGTTGTTATTTATTTGTACTGTTCCATCCATCTGTTGATTTACCTGTACTATTTATGCATCAACTGTTCTAATTTTGATCTTCAAGTTGCAAAATATCTATTTCCACATAAGATTTTATCACAATTTCTCTTTCTGCCCACAAGCAAGAAAAAGGGTTTTCTGCAGACACAAATAGTACCTTACCATGCTACACTTGCTTTGTTTAAGCATGCATTGTTTCTCTTGTATTCGCTGTTTTAAAATCTTATATTTTTATTTTCAATACTTGTTGCAATGCTGAAATGAAAACCAAATGGACAAAACACTTTATTTCTACCACTGGGTCGATATCACTGATGATATACTGTTAAACAATGTTCACCAACCCAGTAGTCAGGCAAGTAATTGAAGCTACAGCTATTATTCACACGGTCTCACATCAGTTGATCAGGTGCAAATGTACATGAAAGCTAGAATAAATAAAATAGGAAATAGGTACCACGTAAATTATTCCGTTATTATTGATCATTTTGCGGTTCTTTTGATTTTGTTTCTTAGACGACACAATAATTGTAATTGATATAATTTTTGAACAACAAATATGTAATTATCTACCAAAGATAACGATTGGTGTGTAAAATATGAATGTAAATTTCTAAAATATAAATATAGAATAACGGAAGCTATGAAGGTAGAGACAAACATTATCGTCAGTATCACAGCGAGTACTAAGGTAGAGACAAACATTATCGTCAGTATCACAGCGAGTACTAAGGTAGAGACAAACATTATCGTCAGTATCACAGCGAGTACTAAGGTAGAGACAAACATTATCGTCAGTATCACAGCGAGTACTAAGGTAGAGACAATCATTATCGTCAGTATCACAGCGAGTACTAAGGTAGAGACAAACATTATCGTCAGTATCACAGCGAGTACTAAGATAGAGACAAACATTATCGTCAGTATCACAGCGAGTACTAAGGTAGAGACAAACATTATCGTCAGTATCACAGCGAGTGCTAATAATGTACCTTCAAATCTGACCGTGGCGTTATTGTTTTCATCCTTATTGTCAGTATGTGTTTGATGTCCCACACTGAATGATAAATATATAATACGTCCATTGTAAAGGTTGAGACAGACATTATCACTAATATCGCAGCGAGTCTGGTAGGACACACTGCGATACTAGTGACCGATAATTTTCAGTATTGACCCATTCTTTAATTGCGAAAATATCACTCATTGAGATCAAAGGAAAAATCCCCAAATTCCCGATAAATACTCTATCAAATAAATAATGTTACATCTTACTGCCATACTTTATCGCGAATTATTTGTTTAAGATTGTGTTATCGGCTTCTTGGTATTGTATGTTTGTTTTATTTCTATTTTTTGTCATTTCGTATTAACAGTGATAGCTTTACTTCCTTGATTAGATAGTTTATCAACAAATATAAACATAATTGTTGCATAATAATCCACCATTATTTCATAACATTTTGCTTGATCAGTATGTATTTTAATATTTTCCTTGTGATAGGGATAACTTTTATTGGACAATCCGAGCTTTTTTTATTTCGGAATTTTGCTCCAGAATATCACACACATTACGCCATTACAAAGGAAGCCTTAGCTCGATCTGCACTACGGTATATTACAGGTGCTACCGAACGGTCAGATGAAAATATCAACAGGAACGCTAGATCTATTCTTTACAAAATATTTAGTAAAGGTATGTTTTTTATTTATTGATTGATTGATTGATAAATTGGTGTTTAACGCAAACTTTAGCAGTATTTCAACTATATCGTGGAGTGGCATATTTATGTCTGTTAGATGGAAAATATACGAAGATACTAAAGGGGTACACATAATACCAAAGACTGAGAAACTCGAACCTCACCAAAAACCGGGGGTGAACTCAGATCCTCCGAAATGGTAGGTAATTCCCGCTCTACTAGTGGTACCCGTCTGAAGGAAAAGTATCCATCATTAGATACGTTCTGTATTGTCATTGTACAATTCCTTGCAACTGCAACAATTAAAAAAAATAGATGCTGCATTTGATAATAGTTCAGATATTGTATTTTTTCTACAAAAAAGGAGACAACAGATGGCAATCAGTGTACTTTTAGCGTAAAACAGTATCACATCGTTATTAAACATGATTTTTAGTACTTTGGACAAATTAAGTCTTTCCAAATATATAATAATTACAATTAGGATGGGAATAAACAGAAGTACAACTTATCGGTAGTAACATTGCATATTATCAATGTTCCGATGGTGTTGTATTATTCGTTTTATCAAAAATTGTCATGTTTCAATGCGTAATACTTATTGTTGTTCATATTTTACTTGCAGTTGTTTATCCATGCCCAAATGATAATGTAATATAAAATTGTCGGCAGCCTATGGCCGATCTCTTCTCCGATGCTCTCCACGAGCCCGACCAGTCAGTTGTGGGTTACCGATACTCTCCACAAGTGCGATCAGTTAGTCGCGGGTTACCGATACTCTCCACAAATGCGATCAGTTAGTCGTGGGTTACCGATACTCTCCACAAGGGTAATCAGTCAGTCGTGGGTTATCGATACTCTACGCGAGGGCGATCAGTCAGTGGTGGGTTACCGATACTCTACACAAGGGCGATCAGTCAATTGTGGATTACCGATGCTCCCCACAAGGGAGATCAGTCAGTCGTGGGTTACTGATACTCTCCACAAGCGCGATCAGTCAGGCGTGTGTTACCGATACTCTCCACAAGCGGGATCAGTCAGTCATGGGTTACAGATGATGAGTGATCTGTAGTTTAGAGCTCATATAGGAAACAAATCTTGTAACTTTGTACTAAAAACGCCTTTCATTTCATACAAAATAAGTACGAAATACGCAACAAAGTAGGAGAGCAATATTTCCCTTGCTGCTCATCACAGAATGCAAGCTCTATTCTCTTTGACTTGTGACAGATGCTTTCTTAAAAGCCAATCTACGTATTGGTTAAATAAAACGTTAGTGAAAACTGATAGCACAATCACCAACGGACGATCAAGAGACACGGACTACATAGGCCACTAGAAACAGAACGAAGACAAACAAAAACAGAAACAAAACAAAGACAAAATAACAAACAAAAAGAAAGAAAAAAGAGAAATAAAAACAGCTGAGCAACATGGACCCACTACAAACAGAGGTAAATACAGGTATGTGTTGAAGGTTGTAAAAAGATTATTTTGCTTAATTGTAATTTATGGTACTGTAAGACTTGTTGATTGGCGCAAATATTTACTGTGAAAATGTTCCTGAATTATTTTATAGATGATTCGGCAAAAGACAATTTTGAAGAAGCCTGTGATGGGATAATTTCTAGCATGAGTTACCGGTATAGTAGAATTTACCTAAATCCGACTTGGATGATGACAGATGAACTTATAGCCGAAGGTATATACAACTAGATGCTAAATATTGCCAATTCGAATGTTAAGTTAACCTATAGATGGACCAAATGGACTTGCAAATATTGTTTTGTTGCAGTATATGGTTTTTTTAATTTAAAAGAGATAATGTTAGCTATACCTCTAGCTACATGGGTCACTGTATTCAAAGAAGATAAAATATATATTGAAGCAAAACTCTACGACAAACGCAATGGCTTCACTTTTCCAACAGTCAACTTCCCCTTCATCAGTAGCAATAAGCCAGCATTACCAGTGTATGGAGTTAACATTTCACAACTCATACGTTATTCTAGAGTTTGTGCCCAGGACAGTGATTTTCTGGACAGAGATCAGCTGCTGACGCAAAAGCTACTCAAACAAGGCTGCGTTGCTCCTAGGTTGAAGTCATCGCAACAAAAGTTCTACGGTCGTCATCATCATTGGTTGACCATTGGGAAATATCCATATCTCAAATGACAATGGATCTTTTACTCTTTACGAATGTGTGTTCTTTCCTCTATCACTGCAAAGACATTTTACCAGACTTGGCTGTATATACGAGTAACACGACGGTTGTCTTATAAGAAGCAAGAACTGTTTACTCATCGCAAGCGCCTGAGTTCACCTCAGTCTTTTTTGTGGGATCCGTGTTGCATATCTTTTTAGTTTTTGTGTTGTCCTATTATGTGTCTTTATGTTCTGAGTTCCGTGTTATGATGTCCGTTATGATTTCCGCATAAAAATGATGTCTTTACCTCCAGTGATTTGTAGAAGGACTCGTGACATATTTACGTTATTTGTATTTGTTTGCATATAGTGGTATCCAACACATATTGTGTTGTGTTTCTGTTAATTTTGTTTTCGTCTTGTGTCCCCTATGTTGCCGGTTTCTCTGGATTGTCCATTTTTGATTGCCCCTTCGGTATGATCTAATGTTTATTAAGAAATTATTTTCATTATTTAAATGAAATTGCACATTTTTGACTGGTTAATAAATTAATGTTTTCAATATACAAAATACTCTCCCACGAACACACTTTCCATACTACACTTCCTCCTCTGTCAAATCAGATATAAAGCTCTTAAGCCAATGAATATCATGACAACACATACATGTAGACACGGATGTGGTGAGATCATGTGCTTTGATTGAATTACTTGGGAAATTTTATAGCAGCGTTATCATTTTTGATATCAGTTGACCTAGATTATCAGGTGACTTGTTATTAGTATGACTGTGCGATAACGATTGTGCAATAACACTGTACACTTGGGGGATAATTATACATTATGGTGTTGGAAAAATATATATTTTAACATACACGAAACATAACATTTATTTAACTGTAAAATTCACCCCCTTTTTTCCCGTTTAAATCAATTATCAACAATATTCCAGAATCAAACAAATGAATAAATATAACATAGCATCTTCCCTTTACATTGTCAAGATTCTATATTTATAAACTATTGTCCAAGATAAAACAACAATCATCTGCATCAATTTTCCCCGCGAAAAATGGATTAGTCTATTTAAAGTAGGGTTTTAGCCCTCTAATAAAAATAGTGTTCTATATTCGGTATAGCTTATTAGGATTAAACCATGCATAGGTTATAACATAACATGTTCAAAATATGTGCAAGAAGTGAAAAAAGTGTGTATTTTACATTAATCGATGGATTTCAGCAACTTATAACATCCTTTTTCACCCCACTGAAACACATATGGGAAATTCCGAAATTCCAGCGTTTGAGGTGCCCAAAGGGTAAATTCTTGTAAACACCGGCCTCTTTCAATTAAATTTGAAAGATTTTTTGTCATTGCAACCCCGTTCACAGTTGCCCAACAGGAGTCCACAGGTCGTCCACGTGTCACAGTTTAGAATAATCCTTCAGGTAATCATTCAGGACCTTACAGTACCCCGTGACCCAAATTAGCACGGTTCACCAATATTTTCTTAATAATGTTGTTTAATAAGAGATAATACATATAAATAGATAAAATATAATTAAAAACGTATAAATATTGGGTTTTCTCTAATGTTTATTTACATGGATACTTCATGTTGATGATTTTTTAATTTTCAACAAATAACGTTTTCTTCTTCAGGTAATGATCTTTTGATTAATACCAGGAACTTTATCATCAATGGTACAACTACAGATACACCTGCTTTTAATTTCCTTAGAGAGAAAATAGGTCATTATCTAATGACACTACAGATGTTCTACTCTAATACAAACTGGGTTGAAACACAGAAAAACAGAGTGTGTGAAACATTAGGTTGGTGTAAATAAGTAATCTTTCTTTAGAGCCGTAATCAATCATGGTTCTTCCTTGACAATTGTCAACTTCCTGTTTACATGTACTTTGAAGTATATATCTACTGTGTTACACAATTTAACATCCCACATCGTCTGATAGTTCAGTATTTGGGTAAAGATTGACGGGACCCGTGATGTTTTATCTTTCATTTAGGTCTTTGGAAAAATGTATAGAGAAATATTATTTGTACTTAAAAAAAAGAAAAACCGATGTCATATAATGACGGATATCATGTATGGAGGAAGAAGAGTTTGAAGATACCAAAGTGGTAATCATAATCTGTAAATCGGAGAAGAACAGACAATACAATGGCCAAAAGAAAAAGAACTAAAGGACAAACAACATCTACATCGAGTAACACGAACCCAACTAAAAACCGGGGCGATGTGAAGCCCATGGTCCCGCCTTCGTGTTGTTATGTAAGTGATAATCTTTTACTAACCCATTTTTGTTAGATCTCATGTCTGACTGGTGTTGTTTTGTTTATTACAATTGTTGCCTCTAATTAGCATTTTACCTTTGTTTTAATCCAAACAAGTTGTGCATGTTTTATTGACTATGTATGAAATAACTTTAGCTAATATATACAAAAAGTACTTAATCATAGGGATGTCTCCGTGTATAGCGAAGATATAATTACAAGTGGAGCAGACATTTCCTACCCTTCCGGAGGACATAAGTACCTCCAACCCACCATCTCGGTTTATAGTGGAGATTGTGTTGTTCATGTTATCCAATTGCATGTCTGCTCGTTTTCAGCTCCGTCATATGATGTCTTAATTACCATTTCCGCGTAAAACGATGATCGGTTCGTCTTTATCATCATTTGTTTAGTAGAGGGTTCATGTTTTATTTATATTATTTATGTTTATGTACGTATACATGTACAACACGATTTCTATATCAGATGATGTTCGTGGCGGTTAACAGCACCGCGACACGACGGTACCACTGGTGGTGCGGGATCTGTTTTCTCTCTAAGAGTATCCGATGTCATCCCATGGGTTTTGTGGGGTTGGTGTTGCTCAATCTCATTTTTCTGTGAAGTGTTTTGTTAATCATTGTTTGTCCTTTTTCTAGCTCATCTGACCCTAAAGGTCAAGTGAGGTATTGCCATCACTAGGCGTCTGTCGTCGTCGGCAGCATCGTCCGTAAGCTTTTGCATTTTAATCTTCCTTTCTGACACCACTGGGCCAATTGGAACTAAACTAAGGAAAATGGTCATTGGGTGGTCCCCTGTACAGTTTATGGGTATTTTTGCTTAGGAGAAGTTAACAAAATAAACAAGAAGTGAAAAAGGGTGTGTCCATATATATGGATATTTATTATTTATTGTTGATTTATTTTATATGATTTCATTGTAGTCCTTAAGAAAATCTCTTTCAGAAACATGCATAACGTTATTATGCAACTATTACTGCTTTTGACATAAAATGAGTAAAAAGGAAGATGTTAAACAATTTGAACACCTGTAATTTTCATCCATTTGTTTGCAGTTGGTTTTGCAAGGTGTTCATAGTTGTGAGTTATTAATGATCCATAATTTGTTTTGCTATTTCATTTAGAAAAGTGCCCGAATTAAGAAATTTCGCATATTTTAAAGGTATATAGAATTTCTATTTTTCATCCAATTTAATGGGGTTTTTGTTGTTGTTGTTGAATGAATTTTTCTGAGAACTTTCGGCAGTATGTCGGCGGATTTCCTCTATCTTTTACCGTTTCAGATGAAAACTTGACCGAAAGAGGCCGAACAGTGCCAATTTCATAAGTTTGAAAGTTAAGCAACTGCATATATTTGGCCTAGGATGACATGAATATATACGATTTGAACTTTATATTAGATAAATATATCTGCTTTTACCAGGAACAACGTTTTTATCTATTTAATTTATATTTATTTATGATATGTTTGTTACCGCTATGTAAATGAAATGTATATTTGATTTGTGCAGGTTTGACTGATAAATTTAGAATACCTTTGGCTGGTGTAAATGAGGCTACATGTCGTAACTGTGATGAACAAAAGTATGTCAAAGATATACACCTTTTGTATTATTATGTAAATACTTTACGTGACAAGACGATGATAGTGTAGATAATTGGAAAAGGCATCACGTTACTCCTCTATCTTCTCTTCTCGAATCCATTTAATATTACTTGCCGAATGTATATTTAATATCAAGAAAAGCTTAAAGATACCAAACAGAAGCAGTAAATCGAAAAAGGAAAGGCAGTAAAAAAGGACAAAAGACAAACAATGATCTACAAAGCACGAGACTTAAAACTAACTAATCGAGCAACAGGAGTCCCACAAGAACAGGTAGTGAACTCGAGTACTCCTGCAGTGTAACAAGTTCCTGTCCCATTAATGGCACCAGTCAAGTTAGTCGTCAAAATCTGAGATTATGTTTTGAATGAAAAAAGGGAAAACGTGGAAATATCCTAATTTTCTTACGTTTGTTAAGCAAATTGATCCCAAAGAACTTACTTTGAATAAGGATAAGAAGAGTTTGAAGATACCAAAGGTGTAAACAGAATTCTTAAATCGAAGAAGGACAGACAACCCACTTGCTAACATTACAAGCGAGTCATGTCAATCTTTGTATTTAGAAATGTCCCTTTTCAATGTAACTTTAACACACGCGTTTTATGACAATAGGGACGAGTTTTTTTTCCGTATAGTCAATGTTCCTTTTTTGGATGATGACGTTCCTTCATATGGCTTTTACTGTTCTCGGTTAGTTCGCTTAGCACTTATTTGTAATAATGTGTCTCACTTCCATTATCGACATCATCTGAAAACAGACAACCTTTTCCACCAAGGATACCGCTTAATTAAATTATTGAAAACTTTCACAAAAGTTTATTACCGCTATACAGATCTTAATATATATAAATACAATTCTACATGCAGAGATCTGATCAAAAAGGATTTTTCCATTCATGTTTTTATGGCGACTTAATAAAAGCTAAAAGTTCAATTCTGACACATCTAAACTTATAATATCCTTGCAAAATCTTATTCTTAAGGGGTATGAGTTAGCAAATATAGTTCACTCATTGAGGCAGGTTTTCGTTGCTAACAATATAGACAATCTGCTAGTACAACTAGTAGGTCAAACTAGCAATTACATTGGTACATTTATATTTAATTCCGTATTAATATATTACTATCTGTTGTTCAATATTTAATTCCAACAGTTTGATGACCTATTTATTCTGGTCTCCCACGAAATAATGGTTACTCTTTATCATGTTTTTGGTTTCCACCACGATGCATAGATGTATTTTGTTCTAGGAATGACGATTGCAAACGAAATCTGATAGTAAACTCGTTGACCAGCGGATATCTCGGACTTGATGCAAACGGAGGAAACAAACCATATAGTATGCTTTATGATTTTTTATACCCTCGCCATGTGCTGTATATTTTGATCTTTAAGCTCTATTATTTGGATACCAGTACATTATAATGTAAATACTTAGTTTTATATTCCCAAGAATGGCAATTTTTCTGATTTACAGAGACTTATTTCAATCAGTATCTAGGTGAACATACATTGTACTATGTTTGACACTATGATTGTCTATAACGTCTCCTTAAGAATAGTTTGTATCTAGGTGAATATACATTGTACTATGTTTGACAATATGAATGTCTATAACGTCTCCTTAAGAATAGTTTGAACATATCAAAGGGGTAACCAGCAGTCGTAAACCGAAGGAAAAACAAGACAATGATCAAAAAAAAAGGAGAAAAGGATTAACAATGATATACAAAACATTACACAGAAAACTAAAGATTGAGCAACACGAATCCCACTAAAAACCGGGGGTGAACTCGGGTACTCCAGAATGGTAAACAGTTCCAGCTCCATTAGTGGCACCCGTTACATAAAATAAGATATATAATGTAAATGCATAGTTTATTATATATGTACTTTACTTCATTCTTTGTTCTGAAGCATCCAATAAGCAAACTACAGCAACATATTATCCATGCTTCCTTCTATACCATTGTGAATTATATTCAACGACCTACGCACTTCCTGTTTAGAGTTTGATCTTAATTATAATTTTTATAGACAGATGCATATACACTAAATGTACATTGTCATCTTTGTAAGATCTTTAGAAACAATTTGATACACATGCATGTGTCGAGTGTAATGGGTTTTTATTTTAATGTACCTCTATTGTGTTTATTCAGTAATGGTAACAAAAACATTACACAAGAAAAACAAGGGCAACGCAAAGCGTGGCGTATCCCCTCGCCTAAAAATTTGACCCGGTGACCTTGACCTTTGACCTTGAAAATCAATAGTGTTTCAGATTCTTTTAAGGACTAAGTATGTACCAAGTTTGGTCAAAATCCATTGAAGGATGTTGATTCTAGAGTGTTCACAAGGATGTTATGCGGTAAAAATTTGACCCGGTGACATTTACCTTTGACCTTGAAAATCAATAGGGTTCCAGATTCCTTTAAGCACTAAATATGTACCAAGTTTGGTCAAAATCCATTGAAGGATGTTGATTCTAGAATGTTCACAAGGATGTTACGGAAGGACGGAAGGATGGAAGGAAGGAAGGACGGACGGACGGTAGTGTTACTATATCCCTTCGCAACTTCGTTGGCGAGGGGATAAAAAACTCACATTCATAGCGTTGTTCCAATCATTTTTGAAGGTGTCCTTCTTCATTTTATTATGTTTATCGAGCATTTGATATGGTCACGTCAGTTACCTCATATTAGAAAACAGCGATATTATGTTAATATCAGGCTACTTGTTTGAGAATAGATATAACCGCAAGTAAAGATCAAAGGGGAAAGGTACAAATCATAGATAATTAGCATTGCTGACCAGGATGGCATGTAATGTATATATACTATCGTCGATTTGTTTTGCGAGAATGAATTTCTCAGAACAATGTCAAATTGAAGGTGAAGCCTGAGATTTGAGATCCGTTGAGGGGTCAATTTCGCGCAAAAGACGAGGAACACAAATACTGCCTTTATAACATTATTTTACATTTGCGAACAAAGTGGTTACTGCATCATAGACTTATTCAAATTTTGTACAGGTAATATATGGCAAAACGTTGGGAAATGTAGTCATGGAGGAAGTGCAGACTTGTCACGTCTTTTTCCTGCAACTGGTGGAATAAATAAAGAAACACCCATTAATACGCTGTCTCCACATTACTTCTTGCATAACGAAAGTGGAAGTGTCGCAATAGCTGCGTCTGTGGATTTCTTAATTGGAAAAGGTGAATGTAATATAAGATTGTCGTTTGTTATTTATTTAAATTTTCATTAAAATTAATGATACACGTATTTAAGACAAAGATTAATACTGATTATAGATTAGAGGGAACAGGTCAAACGAAATCACAATTTACAAAGAAAACCCAGTGAATCTTTTAGCATGAAAAATAAAACAGAAAACAGAAAACGGAGGAGTGTTTTAAAGGATAAAATTATGCTCTATGCATCGTACCTGTTATTGTATAGTAACAACAAAATGTCACATCAAGAACAAAAACCCGCAATATCAACTATAAAGTACATGAAGAGTGTGAGGGAAATGCGTAAAGGGTATTTATCCTTTCGAATATGCGTCATTATTCACAACAAAACAGTGCATTCGATTCAAACAGCAAGCATTAAGAATTAATTGATTGCTGTAAAACGTCAAGTAAGCAGCAGTTCAGTAATATGTATGACGAGAGTAAGCTGAGAATTTAGATTACCACGAGAAATAAATAGATTTGGAAAAATTTGCCTTGTAAACGACCATCAACGACCAAATCCTAACAAACTTGCTCATAAAACTGCTGCACGTTTGTGATGTCCCGTGAATTGCTTGAATCCATAATACAAGGATTCATATTTCTATTGTTGTCAAGTTACATGTATGTACGTTTTGAATTTTGTAAGGACTTCGTGTTTTATTTGTTAATTGTATTTATTTTACGTATACTGGTGTCTAACACAACGGGTGACACTACTGGAGCAGGCACTGTTGACCCTTCGGGAGTACCTGTATTCCTCCCGATTTGTATACGGGTCGTGTGTATATAGGCTGACGTATACAGTTACGTTAGAGTTAGACTAGAGTGATGGGGTGGGCATATATATCAGCCAATTGAGACATATTGAATAAGTTTAACAGTACATTATTATTTTAATCCTTTCAGATCATGGATTGCTATCACATCTAAAAATTCAAACATTTGAAAGTATTTTTGGCATAAAGTATCAGCCCCCTGTTGTGAAAAACGCAACAATAAATGAAACAGATACGTTAACATCAAACGTTACTGATTCCAATAATCTACCACATATACAGATAACGTATAAACCTGTTTGTTACAACTGCTTCAAATCAACCTTGTCTCTGGTGTTTGTTATTGACAATACTGGTTCTATGAGTGATGACATTTTCCAAGTGCGTAAACAAGCTATTGGAATCGTAAACAAGGCATCCAGCTCACAACATGGATTGGCGGATTATATCTTGATTACATTCAATGATCCCGGTGAGTATACTAGTAGCTAAAATGTAATAGATACTTATTAATTCACCAAAACAATTGAGAAACTTAATGTTTTTATTGGGTTTCTTCTTATTATTATTAGAATTGTTTCTAACACTCTGGTATTTCCTGTTTTTGAATGTATTTCTGTCTTTCTCCTCTGAACTTGCCCACCCTGTTTCACAGCAGTTGTTGCTTCGAATGGTGTGAAACTTGGTAACATTACGTCTATGTGCATTCAAGTTTTGAAATGCCCAAAATAACCATTTGTTGCCATTGTAACCCATCGAATGCACACAGAAACATGCGTGGTGCTTGCTCGATTACTGTTGAACCCATTTTCATAACACTTCACAGTAATAATGCCTAGACTAACTCAGAAAAGATGAAGGGAAAATGAATCGGTTGAACAAATAAATATGACCCTGGTTGTCATGGTAACAAATAGGAAAGAGAGATTTTAAAATTTCAAGGACTTCAAAACCAAACGTAATGCAAACAGAAAGGTCGGTGGTGGTGTGTAGATATTCTTCAGCGTTTTTTGAATTTTCATGGTATCATTATGAATGATATGCAGATACAAATTTTTATAATATGAATCTCAGGTTTTATCATGTTCCCTGCTTGAAATCCAAATTGTTGCAATGAGAAAAATGAGAAGAACTAGGTTGGAAATGTTATTGTGTTTATACTCATGGAACATAAATAAAATCCGTGTATACACAATAAAATGGTTAATACAAATGTCAAATATGTAATTACAATTGCAGTTTCAGCAAATACTGAATTCAAAACGACTAATGGAAAGGAGATGAGCGACAAGTTAAATCTGCTAACTGTTGATGGTGGAGGCGATTGTCCAGAATATGCCTTCACTGGGCTAAAAACAGGTTGGTTTGTTAGAAAATAATACGTACATGTTTTATTATCAAACAGTAATGTTTTTTTGTCTTGTATTCGCCTTTAAAATGGATACAAATTAAATATTGTTGAAAGTGGCGTTAAACACCATAACACTAACCCCTTTAAGAAGAGTTTGAAGATACCAAAGGAGTAATCAGAGTACGTAAATTGAAAAAGGATAGAAACACAATGGCCATTTGAATGAAAATTCAAAAGCTAAGGAATATTGCTCATGATTTTCACATTCACATGAGATTAAGAATTAGGTCTGGCTTTTTGTTAGATTCTGCTGTCGTGTTCACTAAATTAGATAACTACTATCTATTGCTATCACTCTGTCAATTCCTCTGCTGTTTGACTATCGTCCACCCAGTATTTAGTGCTTTCAATTTCCCTTAGGCAAAGGTAGCCTATTTTTATGGTCATCCCGTTTAAACCCTTTGAAATACTTGCTCCCAAAGCCTTTTAAATTATTTGGTTTTCAAATCTGTTGATTAAGTGCGTACCTGATGAGAGAATTATTCCAGAAACGCATCATTCGGACTATGCACTAGTTACCTACGATTTTGTCCAACAATCTCATTAACAGTAGATGTAAGTTGGATCTGTTGTAACTAATGACAAAACCAGACTCTTTAGGGGGAGCCGTCGTGGCCGTGATCGCATGGTAGTTGTATTTACAACTACATATATATGCAATCAGTGCCTATCACCACTGATGTTGTGAGTTCGAATCTCGATCAGGGCGAGGTGTACAACTTTAGCTTATAAAGTTTGTCAGTGACTTGCGACAGGTCAGTCGTTTTCTCCGGTTTCCTCCACCAATAAAACTGACCGCCACGATATAGCTGAAATATTGTTGAAAGTGGCGTTAAACACCATCAAACAAACAAACAAACAAACAAAGCCAGACTCAGACAAACATCTAATTTTAATAAAATTGTCAACACAAGTACATAATCTATACTATGCACATCTTATTTTAAATATTTGTTTTTATACCAAAAAAGACATTTCTTAATAAAAATAATAATAAGCGAACTCTCACTATCAGCTGTCTAATATCAGATTTATTTCCTAAGGAATCCTACGTGCAAAAGAAGGTTCTTGTGTTTTCCTGTTTACTGATGCCGATCCTAAGGATTTCAACTTGTGTGAAGAGATTGGACATTTAATCCAACGGAAAAATATACATTTGGTGACATTTTTAACTGGACAGTGCAATGGGCAGTTAAAACCTGGACAATCAAGTGACTGTATACATTCGACGCAACAGCCATTTTCATGTTCTCGTAAGTCTTGTTTCAAATTATTACATAATTATGCTAAACAAAATGCAGGTTTGTCATAAAATGTGTAGAACAATAGTGAATACCTCCCATTTTCTGCCAAATTGATGGTTGCCCATAATGAATACATGTATATAATAAGCGGAGCAGTTTTGGTTTAAAACAAATTAATATGATATTGTGATATCAGCTGATACATGATTAATTGTTTTATAACAATATAATTCTAATGACCAATGAGTTATCTCATATTACAATTTGAATTTACCATGATGGTATTTCATATATTAGTAGGACTAATTAATGAACTTTGTTGTTTGCTGTTACATTGTGGCAATAAGTTTCAAAATGAAGGAAGAATGTATCCGGGGTATATTAATACTGATATCGGCAAGTATATTCATAAGAAAATACAAATCTCCACAAACTGCCTAGAACCAAATTCGTCATAAATACAGGATTTTTGTAGTAAAGACTAGTGAGACAGTCAGTCCCTTCATATGTTGTGTCAATGTGAACATTATGATGTGTAAGGTGCCCCAGTGGAGATTATCACAAAACATAGGGCCTTGGTCTGGACGAATGAAAATGTTTGTGGTATTTATTTTCTTTTGGTAGTATGATTAAATATTGAGGAGACCAACTTTGCAGCCTTCGGGCTGTTTGTAATCCTCTATAAATAAATAAAGCATTAAAATTAAATATTTTGACTTCGAACGTACCTGATGAATGTTATTCCAAAAACGCGTCGTGTGCACTAAATATGATATGTACGTTTTTATATTAATGACAAATAATAAGATGATTGTAAATAACGACGCTATAAAATAGTGCATGCATTGAGAACAAACATTTTCTGAGTTAGAAACATGTATAAATATTGAATTGTCATTTAACAATTCTTTCCTCTAGGCAAACGAAAGAGAGCTGCTCATAAAGATACGTCTTTTGGTATGTTTTCTGGGCTTGGTGGGACTATAATAGCAGCACCTGATCGGGAAATTACTGCACCACTGCAGACATTGCTCGAGGTAGTTTACTAACATATTTTACGATTATAAGATTTTTTAAAATAAATATTTGCTTATGCTTCAATGACAGTAAGACTTACCTCATAATCACTTGTTAATATATATTGTGGGTTTTTGAATAGAATTTGCAATATGGCGAGATTGCATTACAAATGATGTCTACAAAATTATCTTCGGGGTAGGAGGGTTTATGGTGTTTAACGCCACTTTCAAGAAAACAATCGTTCAGTTATATCGTGGAGGTAAGTTTATTGGTGGAGGGAGCCGGAGTATCCGGAGAAAACCACCAATCTGCTGCAAGTCACTGACGAACTTTATCACATTTGGTTGTATCAAATATACTTCGCCATGAGCGGGATTCGAACTCACAATTTTAGTGGTGACAGGCACTGATTGCATATGTAGTTGTATATATAATGACAATACGATCACGGCTACGACTCCCTCTTTCATCGGGAAAACAAATAGTAAATTTAAACTAGTCAAACCTGCCATTCACTTCTATTAAGCAGTCACCTGTATTAAAAGGTCACATTTTTCTTCTCCTGTCATAGAAAATTTCATATGAATTGAACCTTTTTTAAGAGGTCCCATGTCTTGTAAAGCCACTCTTTCTTTGTCCCAAAGGTGACCCCTTAATACAGGTTTTTCTGTATATTCAACACTAATGGTCTAAAATGTTCTTATCATTCTGTAGATGTATAGGATATAACAGAGTTGATTGATTGTGATGACATTAATATTGTAACTCTTCACTGTGAAAGAAATGTTGTGTGATGACATTAATATTGTAACTCTTCACGGTGAAAGAAATGCTGAATTTCACTGGACGGAAATCGAGTTTTTCGTTTAATTAGAAATATCGGTATTTCTCAGACATCTATGTAATAACATAACCTTATTTTTTAGAGAAAGCAACAAATTGTACATTCTATTCTCGATTAACCAATAAAAACGCAAAATCGAGTTCTAAAGGTGGCAGCTTTGATTATTTTGTAAAATACATTTATTTGTTCTGCAGAAAAATTTGGGTATTCGGTATGTGCATATTGCACAAATCAGAATGGATACAAACACAAGCATTTTTCCAGTTGATAACTATGTGACTGTTCTGACGGTAGAAATAGTTGGAACCACACATATAGGAGATATAAGCTTCATTGATCCAAACAGTAAGTAATCGAAATAATTGTGCAAGAAAGTTGGGTTCTATCGTTTTCTTTTGCATGTCTATTAATATAATAGTATATTCCATCACTCCAGGATAAAATATATCCATTTTAAATATTAATCTGTACAAAATGTAGTTAATGAGATCATATGCTTATTCAAATAAATGGTATTGTGATTCATCGTTTAAAATTTAGCATTAATACATGATAAAATAATAAATTTTAATGTGTAATTTATTTTCAGATATGATAAAGGTGTTTACAGAACGAGATACACTAGACTATGTTGGTAAATCTACATTTATCGCTAGTATTATGGTAAAATTAATTATTACTTTTTCGAATAGTTTTGTTAAATAATTTAATTTGATGTGAACATTGGTTATACTTGATAACTTGGGTTGGTATTCTGACGTCACCATCCTAATTAAAATCGAGGAATCGCTGTTTATTAAGCGTAACTGCCCTAAACCAGGTGATAATGTATAACCTTTCCAACAGCAAACTATTAACCTTACACCTATTCGAAAAGCACATTCGTTTGATATGTCCGTAAATAAAGAACAAATAGCAAGATCTTAACAATCATAACGTTTTTCCTATATATTTACAATCTAACTTTTGTTAAAACCTGTTAAAAGCTATGTATCTATTTGTAGAAATTGCATTTATTTTTAACCTAATCCTGATCTTTATATTAATTCATCGGATATAAATATTTGCTGTGACTTAGAAAAAAAATGATTAACAGTTTTATTATATAATATGGATTCAAATCTGTATACTGACAGAGTCCGTGTATACATATTACGGTGACAATTAGAAGTAATTGTAGTTTCATTGAAGGCTCAAATTATCGAAATGAGTAAACACACTGTCAAACTGAAACCTGCAAAAGTGTAAATTGAAAGTCAACCGTAGAAAAGTCGTTTGATATTAAAAGCTGCATTGTCCATTACGATAAGGTTATATGACCTCTTTCAAGGTGCTTCATTTGGAAAAATTAAGACTAACAGTTTGGAATTACGACTGTCAAGTAATGTAGAACATACCCTACTTGATGCCATTTGCAACCAGGTTCCAGAGATATTTGATACATCAATTTATGGTATTTTAGATTGTGTTACCAGAATTTTATCAATGTTTCAACAATTCAAAAAATAAAAGGTATCGAGTTTGAAAAGCAAGAAACCGAGGAAACTAGCTTATCCAAGCGAAGAAAACAAATCGAAAGACCACGTGTATTCCTAACAGATACATGTATTTTTTGTGGTAATTCACGGATGTGTTCAAAAAGGTTTGAACTTCTCGTAAAGTATGTCGCATCCACCATTGCAGAGCAAAGAATTAACGAAGCCGCAGAAAGTTGATGAAAAACTTTTTAAGAGAAATTAGGAATGAAGATTTAATCGCAAAAGAAGCCATGTACCATAATACTTGTCGTAGGGCCTATGCCAGAAAGGTAGCACAGACTTCCGAAGAAGCTGAGACCGGGAGAAGTGAGCAACAAGAAACTCACACAAAATCACTTTGCTTTTATTTGCAACTATGTGGATTCAGCAATTAATAGGGGTTCCAATGTTGAAAGAATCACCATGCTCAGAGAAAAATATCTCAACTTTATAAAAGAAAACCACTCATAATTTTATAATTCAAATTACAAAACATGTAAAAATTGAAAGACAAGCCTTCGCGACATTTTGGAACACAAATTTTCTGAACATATGAAGACTGAACAAGCAGTTGAAATTGCATTTGAATTGGCTTCTTCAAATGAACGAGTTGTCGAGGAATACACACTCTTACTTCCTCGCAATATTTTCGACTCCAAAGAGAAAGCAATCAATTTACCTTGTCCACAATCTGCTCACTTTGTTATTAGAGAAACAACAAATGTACTAGATCGACGTCAGTTGTTCTTGACTGTCCTCCTCTTCGGAAATACCCTTGATACCGCTTCTGAAAAAGAACGTCCAGACTTGTGAATTTTTATTGTCCGTCAAAAGGACAATAGAAAATACCAAAAATGTCTCTTCGTCATTTAATCGACAGCATTCAACTTTTAACACTGATTAACTATTTCAGACACCGCCAGTCATATTCCAAAATTCTTGAACTAGAAACAACCAATGTGCAATAGTATTATTGTCAGATGGATAGTGTTTTACCATCTACCATGTCAATGTATTTATCCTGGGATAATTTTTTATAATAAAAAGACTCATTCAGGAGCTAGAACCACTCATACAGCACACCGTATTGTTATTCTGTATATCACAGAAACAGACGATCTCTTAAGAGCCGAACAAGTTGGACAAAAATGTCTTTTCAAAGTTTAATACGGAAAGCCTAGTTGACACAAATGTCAGTTTTCATTCACCATAGAGCATTTGCTGTTTTAAAGAAAAAGAAACATGTAACATCATCAAAGAAGAAGGTTAGAGAAATTAAATCTGAGAGAAATCTCTTTGGACAACTGGTTCTTTTAGCTGAACATCAGTATAGACAAAACTCGTCTTGTTTACTTGGATCTGTATTGTGGACATTGGCAACGACAGACGGAAGCCCGATGAACACGGCTAAGACTAAGCTACCTCACAGTTTGGATGGGAACATCACATAATAATCGTGATATGGTTGTGATCAAAGTCATCAACTTATTACGTGTTGGAAATTTCGTAAATTTGGCCCCTTTTAGCCCATCATAAAAGAAAACATGAAAGGCTAATGGTAAATAGCATTAAAAAACTTTATTTTTCATTGGTAGTGCTGTGAACGACATCTAAGGCTTGCACACATACCGGTCTACCTGCGTTATCGAGGTATTTAGTTATATAATATACGCAATGAGGATGACCCTGGAGAACCTATCTAGAGTGGATTTAAATATATTATGAATGAGTACTAGTATCTTTTGCACGGTAAGAAAATCCAGCTTAGAATAACACCATCACAGTATTAAGAAATGTGTAGTACTTTGTACTTGGCATATACATATATGTTTTATGGACTAATTTGGAATTGCTAAGTTGACTAAAATAAGATTTTCATTAATTTTCACAGATGCAATGAATACTAGGTCTAAATGTTTTTTTCTGTGAAATTTCTACGATACATTTTAGCCACAGCGCTATAGAATAGCTCGTTGACTACAGATTTAACAGAAAAACTGGCTCAAGGAATATTCTAAACGGACATCGTAACATCAGTGACCTGCATATCCAAATGTGTGCATTTAATTAAATACGTATGTCTACCTGACATGTACACCCACTGATCGTTAAGCATAACAAATGTGCTTCACCTATGACCAATAGTTTCTGAAAAAAAATATAAGCAGATAAACGGAATGGAAATGTTGATGCTGTTGCAGCAATACTTAAGTTATAACTACCACAATCTACTTCAACCTCATACAAGGTTTTCCCACTGAACTGGCAAATTATTCCCTTATCGAACGCCAGCAATAATTTCCACATTTTCGCCACCTTAGTCGTCTACTGTGATAATCTATAGAAAGCAAGGTGAATGTTAATGTCATGTCCCATCAAGTTTGCCATCGTCTCTAGTTCATTTTCTTCCAAATTTAAAATTTGGGAAACAGTAGCCATATGTTTTCGTAGTTTAGTGCTTGTTATGTTCTCTGGTTTTGTTGCACCACACTCTCTGAAAAAGGAATACAGGCTATTTGAACTTCTGATTGGGGACTATCTTGGGAACAAGTAATGGTTGTTGTCGTGAACGCCTACATTTTTCCTAGTCTTGATTACAAAATTTATTTTTCTTTGCATGCACGGTGTGATATAGGCACTGTCCTACCTCTTTTCCCAGCAATTTCAACTCTTGCAAATGTTTTACACAACACATTCTCAAGGGGATTTATTTTCTTATTCTCTCAACTGTATCTCCTCGTTTTCTGTTAAGCATCACCAGTTGTGTCAATGTAATGCTGTTGAGCTTATCCCAGCTAGATTTAGAGATTATAGTATCCATACTTAGCTTTATAATTTTAGATTGATCTTTTAGGAAGGTCTATAATTTCTCTATGTCATCTGTTAAGGGAAGTGACTGACCCTTGTTCATTTTAGCTGTGTTGAGTGTTTGCAGTGCACCTGACGAGATCAAATCTGACCATTCATCTTTGCATAAAGAACGGAATTCCTGACAACCTTTAGCCACATCAGTTTAACCATCTTGTTTTGTTTTTGATCATTGCACATTTCTTTAAAGTATGCCCTATCTTCAGTGTTAGTGATGGAATTCCATATGACAAAAAATCTTTGTGGCTTCCACACCTTTGTGAAACATGGTTGGCTGGCTTACAACATCAGAAAGACATTTCACTGTTTCATCAGCTTTTTGCAAAGTAGTTAACAATCTTGCAACTTCTCTCATCTTTTGACTAACAAATAGATTACTGTTTGAAAGGTCAATTGTTATTGGCTGTATATAATCTGTTTCATCTGATAAGCATGAATCTGAAACGTAGTCACTCTGATTACCACCTGTCATATGGTTACAAAGCTGAACAGACTCAATCAGTGATTTCTCAACATTGAACTCCTTTATTTTGGACTGGTCCTCAATTATTGATTTCTCATTATTCAACTCATTTATACTGAGAAGGTCTTCAAATTCAGAGTCATTGTCTCTATCAGTCTCTTCAGGCACATTGTACATGTCTCTACTGTCTTCTGGTTCATCTGATATACTTTCAATGTCTTGTTCACTACTTTCTTCTTTTCAGCAAAACCTAATATTTAAATGAAATGAAAGTCGTTTAAATATAACATCACAGTGAAAGTATTCTAATGATGTAGATGTTGTTGACTCGGTAGTGGAGTGGTATAGGTTGTTGCTCAAAACCATTTACATATGGTCACTTAAGCCTATAAAAATGTCATGAAATGGAAGAATAGAAGTTTTCGGTTTTGGGTTCTGGTTTTTAACGCCACTTTCAACAATATTTCAGTTATATCATGGCGGTCAGTTTTATTGGTGGAGAAAACCACCGACCTGCCGCAAGTCACTGACAAACTTTATCACCTTATGTTGTATCAAGTACAACTTGCCATAAGCGGGATTCGAACTCACAACTTTAGTGGTTATAGGCACTGCTTACACAGGTAGTTTTAAAACTACCATACGATCACGATCAAACGACGTGAAGTTTTCAATCTGATGGATTTTCAATTGTTTGTACAAGGGAAAAGAAAGAACAATTTTAATTTGAACTATTGAACATTTCACTAATTAACCACAGTCATTATTTCACTATTTTCCTCAAATTGATTGATGGAGTGGATATATTTGGAAACCGAAGAAGAACAAACTAACAGAAATAAAACTTACCAAAGTTTGAAGTAGTTCTTTTCGTCACATACGTATTTCGTTCCTTTACCGACCTTTCTTTTCCCTGCAGCAATGATACTGGTATTTGAAACCAATTTAGGTTCTTCAAAGTCATCCTCATTGCGTATTTAAATGTATATATATAACTATATACCTCGATAAAGCAGGTAGACCCGTGTGTGTGTGTGTGTATGTATGGGTGTGTGTTTGTGATGGTAATTCATTGCTGCTAGCTGTTGCAGGACTTCCGAATACATTTGAGCAGTTAGAAGAAAAAAAATGTTTGATGCGGTGCCCAAAGTTGAAAGACTGGACTTTGTTACAGACTCATACAAAGAAGATTCTATAAAAACAAAAAGAGGGAGTCATCAAAAACATTTCTTATAACAGATCTTAGAAACAAAATACCCCGAGACTGGAAAGTATTTATGTGCAACATTGAAAATAGAAAACAACTGATTAATCTGCTGATGAATGAAAGGACAAAATACAAATTTGCACCGCATATGCTCATGGGAAATCGTATATTCTGTGCCAATAAAGAACAGTATGTTTGTACATTCAGCATGGATGGAGAATCGGTAACCACAATGATGAATAATGGGAATATAATTGTTTACATCACAAGAGGAAGCTGTTTCATGAAGAAAAAGAAAATAGATCACCATGGATCAGGATTGTCCACATCAATGCTAACAGTGCATGCCTTCTCAGGATGCGGTACAAGTGTTTTGTCTGTCAAGGAAAATTTAAGCCAAAGAAAACACTTGATAAACATCGGATGTTTATTGATAGGTTCAATCGTCTGGGAAACAGCATAGATCTGCCAAATGAAACATGTGTTCAGCTTACCAAAGTCGTATGTCACACGGATAGCAACAAACTTCGTGTTGATATGCTTCGACAAAAGTTTGAACCCAAATATCTCGGTAACAATTTTCTACTGCTGATGGTATAGATTTAAGTCTGCTTCCCCTGTCGCTCATCACTGATAATACATTTTCATTTATCAGACTTGCATTTGGAAAGCTGCTAATATATCTTTTCGTCATCCCACATCCGCATGGCTATGGATGAACTTGGACTGTTGATGAAAATAATCAACCTGTCTTTGAATAGTTAAAAGACATTCCCGTCCAAAATCGGTCCAGTGATGTTGAAGGTGATGAATCTATTGAGGATGACGTCGACTTTTGATAATATACTGACTTAATTTGTTAGGAAAGGGTTACGGTTATGGTGTTTAGCGTCACTTTCAACACTATTTCAGTTATATCGTGACGGTCAATTTTATTGGTGGAGGAAACTGGAGAAAACTACTGATACTGACAAAGTTGTATCGAGTATACCTCGTTATAACGGGGATTCGAACTCACAACGTTAGTGGTTATAGGCACCGCTTACAAAGGTAATTGTAAATCCAACTACCATACGATCACGACCACGACGGTCCCTAAAAGATTTGGATAAAGATTAATGCAAATATCTTGAAAATACAAACTACATGTATATCTGATTTCTGTAAATATTATGAGTGAACATATTATTAAAAGTAAAACAAAAGAAACAAAATCACCACTACTTACAATGTTAACAAAGGAAATGGACTAAAACAAACTGTCAAGCAAACCTTTCTAGTTAAATGCATATTTAGTTTCAGTGTAATCTGTATTATAATGCCATGTTAATATTATAATTATGTGCAATATTTTGGGGTTATTTCTAACAAAGGTATTGGTTCATTATTTGTAAAGAAAAATGCATGGTGTCAGTTTCTTACTATTCTCGTTCATTTATCATTGAAGAAGGGTAATATTTTACAATCATATATTCAGAAAGAAAATAAACAAAGGTACATAAAGCACATCATTTTGTAAATCCATATTGTGATATAAAATGAATTAGGGTTAGCTATAATTTGAAAATTATAGGATTTGTCCTTTATTTTGGACGGAGTAGGGACTAATTTTCGTTATAACTCTGTACAAAATAAACGGAAAGTCAATATTTTGGACTCATTTGAAAGGTACATGTTTTTGATTTTGATAACAAATGCATCTTCATATCTGATAAACAGAATATTTTTTCTGTCCATAAAAACAAAATATAATTTTTTTGTTGGGTGTACAACATTACTAAAAAGTAAAATAACGCTTAATTTGCTGTAATCTTTTAAATTACAGCAAGTTTGGTCAAACAGACAGTTGAAGTAGCTATATAGTCTACTATTACCAAACATGGCTCCAAGGGGGTGTCTATCTGGTCCGTGTCCTATTAGTTACGACATGTCAACTATGGATTTAACAGTAAACTTTAACATATGAAAAAACTTGTTATCTAATAATTACATTATAATGTAATATATTTGTATATTAATCAGAGGCCTACTGTAGGACTGTGGACATTGACAAACAATGGGAGAAGTAATTGGATTGTCCATGTAAAAGGACAGGGTAATGGAGAAATTAAAGTTAAGCTGTTGGAGAGAATGCTTGGATCACTTCTTGACATTTCTGGAAAGCCAATATCTGGTAAAGCTTGTTTTACAATATAGTATTGCTTTGCATAGTGTTGACGTCTTAAAACATACATGTTCCAATCTTGGATTTCAATGACCCAACCTATCACCACTGCAACTGTGAGTTCGATTCCTGTTTGTGTCGAAGTGTACTCCGTACTACTTCATTCGATTTCGCTAGTCAGTGGATCGCGTCAGGTCGACACCTTTCTATAGGGTACCCACAGTTTGTTTATAAATTTTATGATGGTTTCAACAATTTATATTTTTGACCCACAAAAATACTTCAGTACTTATAAATAAAAACAAGACACTATAGTATTGTGTTTCTCTTCTTCACGGAAAATCGGTTTGATATTTAAGTGAACCCTAACATTTATCGTGGTTGATTCACCGTAAAATAATCACTATTTCTCTGAATGAAACAAACCTATGATTTACAACGTGTTCTTAATTTAATTACTGTGATTTATGTATTGAAGGACATACTATAACAATAGCTGTTACAGTGATGGGACTAAACTCATCTTCAGAAATAGATTATATAGTTCTATATAGTGAAAATTACACAGAAATAGCGAGACAACCGGCGACTCTCTACGAAGATTTTGATGAACGTGTTGCAGTTTCTGATTTTGTTGTACCTGATCAGGTAATAATAATCGTATTCATTAGATAAAAACATGGAGAACCGGACATGTAAGTTTACATGATTATGAACAGAAAGTTTAAACAGTGATGGTCAACAATCCCACCAATGTCATTAATACGAACAATCTCCTCTCACCTCAACCCACTGCACACCAAAATAAAGACCTTACATGAACATTTTGTTTTCCACTTTTATTCAACAAGCACAACACAGCTAGGTGTGACGAACAGAACATCTTTGATAAACTACTGTAATCCCCGTTGTCCACATCAGATTCAAGTTATCAAATCGTAAGCCTCTTTGTCATTTCATCTATTATTAGTAATAAAATGAAAAACAAAATATACCACACTGTCGGAAAAACAAAATATACCACACTGTCGGAAAAACAAAATATACCACACTGTCGGAATATTTCCAAGATTCCACTCTAAATATTTAGTATTTCTTTTTACTACTAATAATAGATGACCGCTCACTTGGTACAGGTACTTCAATAAAAAGTGGCGGATGTAGACTAGTTTTAAGTTAGTATTACATCGTTATGATATATACACACTTTTTAGCATATTTTTTCAATGCACATTTTTAAAGGACATTATAATGTAACTCCCTCTTTTCACCAAAATATTCGCCAAAATAAAATACAGATGCTTGTTTCAATTTATAAATAAATTAAATCCAAAACCCGTTTTAATTTAATACGTTTTTGCCTTAATTTGGCAGGGTCGTGTCTGACACTGACTACTATTTTTACTATTATCAATCCACTTATCCGATAGTTAGAATAATATGAAACTATGAGAAGGGAGTTTTGGCCCATAACACTAGTTTAACTTCTCCCTTCTTTATTTAAATCCTGTACCAAGCCAGGGAGGTTTAATGTTGTGTATATGTGTGCGAGGAGCATCAATTTTATAGATTTTGGAATTGTTCCGACAGTCTGGTATTTTTTTTTTAAGAAGAGTTTGAAGATACCAAAGGGGTAATCAGAATCCGTATATCGATAAAGAACAGACAACACAATGGCCAAAAGAAAAAGGACAAACAACGATCTACAAAATATACACATAAAACTAAAGATCGAGTAACACGAACCCCACTAAAACCGAGGGTGAACTCATGTACTGCGGGAGGATAGGCAGTTCCTCTGCCACTATTTGTTTACTATGACCCGTACGATTTGTTTTTGTCATTATATTTGTTAATTAACAATACTATATTTATCTATCCAATAGAATTTTCTGGTAGCAATAGAGGGACATTCCAGTGGCAGTATATTTCAAAGAACCACAGAAGATAGTTTTCAGCCTTCAATGGCAGATCTCACAATCCTGGATGATACAGGTTAATATATAAACGTCTCTCATTGGTATCTTGGTGCCACTAGAATTATTGAAAACATTATCACCATTTGCCCTACAAAATTAAAAGGGGCCGTCGTGGTCGTGATCATATGGCAGTTGGATTACAACTATCTCTGCAGTCAATGCCTATCACCACTAATGTTATGAGTTCGAATCCCGCTCATGCGAGATATACTCAATACAACATTATACGTTAAAGGTGTTCTGTGTCTTGCGGCAGATCGGTGGTTTTCTCTGGGTACTCCGGTGTCCTCCATCAAACCTTATCTTCAATAACTGTTACAAATTATATCCTCTGTAAATAACTAAGATGTGTCAAGGAGGGTAGAAATCAAAAATTGTTGTTGATAAATTTAGTGAAAGTCGAGTGATAGTACACTGCTTCAATAATAAATGATTTAAGAACAGTTTCTTGTTTTGTTTTGTTTTGTTTTTGGTTTTTGGTTTTTTGTTTTTGTCTTGACCATGTTTTGTATGTTAGGTGAGATATAATTCGTTAACAGGTTTTGCATGATAAGTTAGCTTCAATGTTGAGATCGTTTACTCATCCATCTACACTTTCCCTGTGTACAGTATATTGTCATACAATTGTGTATTTACTCTTTTTACAGATGAATTGTATCCAGATATGACAACCAATATCAGATGTATAGTCACGAATTTTGGAACAAGAAATGAAACATTTTCTGTTCAAGCTAATGACGACCAGTCTTTCCTTTTGAGTACAAAACGTAAAATACTAATGATAGGAAGCAGTCAATCTAAAGTTGTTTCTTTTCAGATTAAAGGAGGAAGCGCCAACTCTATCACGTAAGATTTATAAACAATCTGTTAAGATTATTCTAACACGTGTAAGATGAACGAGTGTACAGAAAATAGTATATGCCCTAAGGATAATGCTCTTTGACCAACATATTACTAGCTTGTAGTCTGTTAACTACGAGCACTCACTGACCCTGCTACTGTACTCTCCATATTTATATTGTCATTTATATTTGTGATAGTGGAAGCGAATCTGTGCCAGTTTTTTTTATCGATTGTTAATATGTGTATTGCCGTTGAATACCGTTGAATATTCAATTATTAAGAGGGGAGGATTGTGGTTCCATTAACCAATTATTAAGAGGGGAGGATTGCGATTCCATTAATCAATTATTAATAGCGGAGGATTGTGATTCCATTAATCAAGTATTAAGAGGGGAGGATTGGGATTCCATTAATCAATTATTAAGAGGGGGATTTGGATTGCATTAATCAATTATTAAGAGGGGAGGATTGGAATTCCATTAATCAATTATGAAGAGGGGAGGATTGGGATTCCATTAATCAATTATTAAGAGGGGATGAGTGTGATTCCATTAATCAATTATTAAGAGGGGAAGATTGTGATTCCATTAATCAATTATTAAGAGGGGGGTTGTGATTCCATTAATCAATTATTAAGAGGGGAGGATTGTGCTTCCATTAATCGGTTTAACCCCTCCACATTTGTGTGTCTGTTTCGAGCCAGGACCTGGATTTCCGACGTCATGTGTTGTGATTGTCAAAAATGCAAGTTAAACGAATTGTTAATCGATTTGAACAAACAGGATAAGTTGAAGATGGGGTATATTCTAATTATGGGCGGCAAAAGTCTGTAAGACGCACAGAGAAAACATCAATGAAATTCACAATGCTGTTGAAGAAACACCCACAGAGATCGGTACGGAAAATTCACGGGGGGATTGCTAACACTGAGTTGCTTACACCTGGTATATTATGCAGCATTTCAAGGACCGTGGCATTGACAGTCACTTACGCTTTGACCACTGGATAAATGAGAACTCAGATATTGTTAATGTTCTATGGTTTCTTGATGAAGCTGTCGTCATTGGGGTACTGAAAAACCGACGATTATCTTGAAAATCCTTGAGTAGTGAAAAGGGTACCGTTTGGGTCGATACTAGTTCACATGACGTAATTTGACCATTCTTTTTGTGAAGGCGAAGGCGTTGAAACCACAACATTGTGCAGTATCTATATATTCTCGAAAGCAAAGTCAATCCAGCACTGCATCGGAGGTGTATCTATATTAAACATATGTGGTTCTAACAAGATGAGGCTACCCAGCACACAACAACCAGCGTGGTTGATTAGCTACAGAAGACATTTTGAGACAGCTCCATTACATTCAGGACTAAAAACGTATGGCCACCACACCCAATTTGAGTCCACTAGATTTTTACCTGCGGTGATAATTAAAGGACAGGTGTATAAACTCTTGCAGAACTCGGATAAAAAATAAAGGTGAACATCAGGCGGAAAATCAGACAGAAACCTGTCAAGCTGTAATTAGTAATGTCAAGAAGCGTTGTGACGTTGTTATTGAGCAAAATGGACGCCATGTTGAACATGTGCTGTAATTGTAAACCCAATGAAAATTTCTTTAAGTGTATTGTTTATGCCTTGTGCATATCAAGTAAAACTTTAATGTGTATGCAAATTAGTAGTCACATTTGTTTCAGGTGTTATTAACATCAAAATAGAAATATTACCATTTAAAATGTTAAAATGTATTATGTGACAGCCTGTATCATTCTTCAATTTACCAGATAAAATATATGATCATTTGACATTTCAGAACTCTTACAATATCTGTCGATCTCCTTAATGGTCCAGCATTACAAAAAAAGACGTCGATGCTAAGGGTATGACATTTTTATTTATCTTTTAATCTTTGTTCATTCGTGTTCATTTACATTATGTATTTCTATTCTTTAAAACTCGCAATTTAATGGGCATAGGCACTGTATTAAATCTTTAAATTAGCATAGGCCATGATGATCCCCCAGTAAAAGAACAGAAAGAGACTCCTTATAGAAAAGGCAGGATATTTATTGCTTTGCAATATCCTATTTTATCCTACAATCATTGTCATTTGCTGTATAGAAAGGGTATTTGAATATTTATTTTACTTTGTTGGTCTACTATACAAATAACAGTTTGCTGGTAACTAATATATACAGAATAAACGTAAAAAAGATAGTAATATACAGCCGTTTCGACATTGCAGCATACATGTAATATACTACAGTGTTGATAAAAATAAAATATGTTTGCACCCACTACGAAACAGGTAAAGGAAGCTCACTAGATGCTCGCTTTTTTACTAGTTTTATATTTTCCAACAATATATATAATAGACTCAGTTCAGCGTCCAGACTCAAATCGGCGTCGTTTCCAAATGGTCAGATTTATGGCAAATGTATTGATTATGGTTAAGGCATACATCATTGGACGTCGATTTGAGAAAGTTGGAAACGGCCATATATTTTAGAATTTGAAAAAAGAAATAGATTTGAGAATTGGACGCCGATTTGAGAATTTGAAGAAAAAAAAAGGACATAGATCTGAGGTATAGATGTATTGGACGTCGATTTGAGTCTTACATACATATTCTATATATGCATATATGTATGTGTCTTTCTGCTACAGTAGTACAAAAAAAGCAATATTCAAAATAATTTTCAGATTTTGCATATCTTACTTTAGACATTAGATCAATTCAATGTTGTATGTTTAGGTATCCGAGTTCCTACCGCCAACCATACAAAACATCACTTCCAGTCCAACGTGTAATGCTTTGTCATTGAATTATCAGAATTGTTCTGACCAAATCATAGAAATGACCTTAGAAGTAATATCAATAATAGGAGTTAAAACAGTATATTGTAAACCAGGGTTAGTTCATGTAACGGTCAACAATGGTACGATGGATGGAATATATAATGTTACTATAAGGTAGGTGTCTGATTTAGTCAGTTATATTTCTCTATACAGGAAGTTGCACAAACTTCATATATCATTCTCCCAAGTGTAATCAGTTGCTTATCTTTTAGACTTAGTGTAGAAGAAGATGATATATGTACAAACGAGACATTGCACACACTATATATATATCCCTTTATATTTAAAGAATTTTGGGAAAACATAAAATAAGACATGTATACCCACATAGACAGTAGATGAAACGATTCCTGATTTTTGTATATTGTCGCATTTCATAATAGAAGTATATGGTTGCAATAACTGTTGTAGCGTTTCACGGTCTTTGTTTTCTTTATAAGAACCGTTTGAGAATTAAGAAGTAGTAAATAGAAGAAGAACAGACAATGCAATGATAAAAAGAAAATGGACAAAATAGCAAACTACGGTCGACAAATTACTACATAGAAAACTAAAGATTGAGCAACAAGAACCACCAAATAAACATATGTCATAACATACCGTTCTAACTAGGTAACATGTACCCGAGTGAAACTAGAACCACCAAATCAAATAAACATATGTCCAAACGTCCCGTTCTAACTAGGTAACATGTACCCGAGTGAAACTAACCTCTCAAGTTTAATGTCTATTACTTTCTAAAATAGTACCACTCAAATGCACGTACAAATTACGGTTATGAATTATGTTGATTTATTTGTGTTTCTTTTGATACAGTGGTGATTGTTGTACTCCGAAGTTCAGATTATTTGTAAAAGATATAAATAACATGGTGATACAGAAAATGTTTGATTTCACAGACGGCAATTCATTTTCTACAATTTTACCAGAAATAAAACACGAGAAAACTAAACAAAATGTAAGTATTACCTATGTACTCCTTATTTACTTTTTTTTCTTTAGGTAGTGCAAATAGTGGTAAATACAAATCGTATGGTGATTAACTCTACATCCAGCAATATTTCAGCTATATCGTGGCGGTCAGCTGTATTGGTGGAGGAAACCGTCGAAAACCACCGACCTGTCGCAAGTCATTGAACAACTTTATCACGAAATGTTGTATCGAATACACCTCGCCATGAACGGGTTTCGAATTCATAATTTTAGTTGTGATAGACACTGATTGCTCAGGTAGTTGTAAATCCAACTACCATATGACAACGACGCACATCACCTAGAAGATGTATTTAAGTATCGATATTAGGCGCTTGTGTTTACTCCGGAATGACAATGTCAATGAATTTGTAATCGTAAGTTTTAATTCCCATGTTGAAATCTACATTTTCTGATCATGAGAATGGACAGTTATACTGACAGATAAATGCTTTCTGATAGCCCACTATCTTTACTAACATATTTACATATTGTATCCGTTAGGTCGTTACAATCTAAAACATTTCTAAATATAAGAACACACGATGTACAATAGTAGGTTACAATCAGACAACGCAGACCTTACCTGAACGATTATAAGAAGAGCGTGAGGATACCAAAGGGGTAATCAGAATCCGTATATCGAAGACGAACTGACAACACAATGGCCAATAGAAAAAGTACAAAAGGACAAACAACGATCTACCAAACATACATATAAAACTAAAGATCTCAGGTGTTCCGGAAGGGTTAATCTAGTTACAAACCCGGTGATAAGTCATGCACGAGGAAAGGACCAGGAAGTGCTTACTACAAGTGGACGATATAAAAGAACATTTATACATACTGCATATCCGGTCATACAAATTTGTGTATTAAATTCTTAAAGATAGCTGAATACATCTAAAAGTAATGTTATTATTTTAGCAAGAACAGACTGTAAGTAAAGCCGTTATATATGGTTCAGTTGGAGGCGTTGTTGCTGCATTCATCCTGATCGTTATTGTGATATCAGTATTGGTATTTAAAATGAGGAAGAACGGGATTATTTCTGTTACTGACAGTGTACAGATGAAAGAAAAACATCAATTTTACTGTTTAACATTGTTAAGCCATCGGACTACAGAACCTCGTTGATATATGACTTAATTTGTAAATTGTATTATATATCTAGTTCATTTCCAATATTGATTGCTTGTATAACGCTGTATTAATTTTGTTGCTGTTTTTTTCTTTTGTTTTGTTATTGTTGTTTGTTTTTGTTTTTTGTTTGTTTGCTTTTGTTTGTTTGTTTTGTATGCCAAATTACTTTTGTGTATAACACATATTTTGTATATTTGCTATTAAACTCAGTTCAACATTCGTAAATACTGGTTGATATATCAAGTATCTAGCTGTATGACTAAACTGTATCTACCCGCTGATAATCATATAAATTACGTTTACGGTTGGAATTGTTTTTCTCATTTTATTGACTATGAACGAATTATTGAATATTTCGATAGACGGTATTATAACACATACAATGTGTAAAAAGGTGAATGTGAGTGTAACCTGAACAAATAAAACAACAGCAGTTTACTTTTAAAAATATTTAGAATTATACATAAATGATTAAATCATATTACAGTACACTGAAAACTTCAGTTTACTGATGCAACTTGGACATGATCTCCAAGTTGTTCTCCATCAATCTGTTGCGCCCATTACACTTCGGTCATCCACACATTGTGTTTTAATATCATTAACAGTTAAGCAAAGTACAAAGTTTGTGTTCAATTATATATACATCTATCCTAAATACCTACAAAATATCAACTTTTAAGTTTTTAAATAAATTAATATTAAACTATGTACAAATATCATATTGTTCAAGTATAATCCGATATCAGAATTTAACAATTATTTCTTTACATAATATGTATGGTCTACAATGTCTGAAACAATCCCCCTTTCACGGGAATTTGCTTACATCTACAAATTACTGAATGTTGATCATATTAAATGATACCAGAAGACTATTAAAGTAAAGAAATCGCTGCGTTGATTGTCTGTCTTTGTGAAAGAAATGTATTCTGTACACCGAAATATTGATGTCGTATTTATCGAACGCAATCAAATAATTTGATTTTTTTAGTTTCTTGTGTTATCCTATTAGGTGTCTTCACGTTCTGAGTTCCGTGTTGTGATGTCCGTTACGATTTCCACATAAACACGATGCTAGGTTCGCCCATAGCTCCAGTTGTTTGTAGGAGGGTTCATGCCTTTTTTTATGTTATTTGTATTTGCTTACTATAACACATTGTGTTTTGCTTTGTATTTCTTTGTCTTGTGTGACCTATGTTGCCAGTTTCTCTGGATTGTCCATTTA
>MJUT01010808.1:0-18903 GCA_002080005.1 Gigantidas platifrons | reverse complement strand
ACCCGTAAAAACAGAAGCAAAATCTAATAGAAAACCTGTAAAAACAGAAGCAAAATCTAATAGAAAACCCGTAAAAACAGAAGCAAAATCTAATAGATTGATTGATTGATTTTTGGTGTTTAACGCCACTTTCAACAATATTTCAGCTATATCATGGCGACCAGTTTTAGTGGTGGAGGAAGCCGGAGTACCCGGAGAGAACCACCGACCATGGGCAAGCAACTGGTAAACTTTATCACTTGCGGCTGCGAGTCGAGTGCACCCTTTTTTGTAATTTACAAAGCCGGGCGCGAACCCACGCCGTATTGGTGATAGGCTTGTATGAGTTGTTAGATCCAGCGACCTAACTCATTGAGCCACCCGGGCCCCCAAAATTTAATAGAAAAACTCGTAAAAACAGAAACAAAATCTAATAGAAAACCTGTAACAACAGAAGCAAAATCTAATAGAAAACCTGTAAAAATAGAAGCAAAATCTAATAGAAAACCCGTAAAAACAGAAACAAAATATAATAGAAAACATGTAAAAACAGAAGCAAAATCTAATAGAAAACCCGTAAAAACAGAAGCAAAATCTAATAGAAAACCCGTAACAACAGAAGCAAAATCTTATAGAAAACCTGTAACAACAGAAGCAAAATCGATATCCCGAACACTAATGTAAAATCATATGACGTTTACATTACTCTCTTAGTTTGTTCTGCACGTATTTGTAATAATGTTTCAGATTTCAATTACCGTAGTCTCGTCATAATAGAAAAATATTTACAACAATTATACCGCTTTCATAATCTATTGAAAACTTTCACTAACTTTTATTTCCGCCATAGAGATATTGTATATAAATACAATTCTATATGGATCAAAAATGGGTATTTCCCCCTATATTGTTATGGCGACGTAATAAACAAAGTTAAAAAGTTAAAATTTGACACATCAAAACTTGTAAAATCCTTGAAAAGCCTTATTCGTAGAGGCTATTGTTTATCAGCTATAGTTAACTCTTTGGAGCAGGCTTATCGTGGCCTTGCTGAAATATAGATAATCTGTTAGTACAACTGTAGGTTCAACATACAACTGAATTAGTACATTTATATTTCATTCCATATTACTATTTTATGTTCAATATTTGATTCCAATAATTGGGTGACCTGTTTATTCTGGTTTCCCACGAAGACCATTAAGTTCTTTGGTTGTTCGTGACTAAATGGTGTTAAATCTGTTAGAAGTATCAGTTTGCTAGTGGTCAGTTAACTACGAGCATTCATTGATCCTGCTACTGTCCATGGTTATGTTGCCATTCTTTTTTGTGATAACGTGTGGTCTTTTAGAATGGAAACGAATATCTGAAGGTTTTCATCATTTGTTTATTTATATATTCAATTATTAAATATTAATTTCGGTCAAGATAAAACTTGATTGCCTCTTCTGATTTTAACGTGGAGAAATTCGAAGGGACAATCCAATTTTATCCTGAACCAAATTAATATTTATTAACGTGGAGAAATCCGAAGGGACAATCAAGTTTTATCTTGAACCAAATTAATATTTATTAACGTGGAGAAATCCGAAGGGGCAATAAAGTTTTATCTTGAACCAAATTAATATTTATTAACGTGGAGAAATCCAAAGGGGAAATCAAGTTTTATCTTGAACCATATTAATAAATATTAATAAAACTTGATTGCCCTTTCGGATTTCTCCACGTTAATAAATCTCAATTTAGTTCAAGATAAAGTGTTCATACTTACAACACAGTAGATGTGCACATATATTTCCTGATAGTCTTCCCGTACGACAACACGGTAGTTAACACCAAGAACACACAAAATCTGTTCATTAGCATGATAATATTTTATATGTATATCAATGCCTATTTCTTTATATATATCATGGTCACAATTAATATATTTTATCCTACACTTGTTCTATTTGAGCAGGCATTTCATTGACTGGATACGTGTTTGTTATATACTTCCACTGATCCAAATATAACTCTTTCTGGTATTCATGTCTCATGTTAATTGTTGGGAACTTCTATGTAAATCGAGTTAACTTCCTGTTGACAGAAAATATCAAAAAGGGCAATGAAGGGATACATTTATTATTTATTTCAAAATATTCAAAAATTCTAAATATTTGATATAAACGTCAATGGATTAATGTGATTTTTCTACAGAATAAACATTATTAATACAGTATCATAAAATATAAAGTGTATTTGTATTTGACGTAGCACTGGGGAAATGCTCGGTGGCCCTCATCTTTATATCAATTATTAAGCCTCATATTATTATATTTCCGCAACACCATTGTTGTTGGTATTGACATACCAGGAAACATAACAATGAAAATAACATGGAAATATTTCTCTTTGTTACTGAAATTAAACACTTAATTGGTACAATTGTGTTGTATTACAATATTATAATATATATGCAGTTTTTTCTTACTTTATGTAAATTATGTTTATTTAGATGGGGTGATACCCGTGTAATAAAAACCCACATATCTAATTTAGTGCAAACGAAGCACTTTTTAGTAACATATATGCAGGCCTGGATTAACCCTTAGGCAAAATAAGCACGTGCTTATGGCATCATGGGGCAAGGGGGCGCCACAAAAATCCTGCCTCAAGGCAATTTATTTTATCAGCCAGATATTAGGCTCAAAAACACACCAAAAATAAAAATAAAAAAATAGGTAAACATATTTAATGTACCAGAAAATGTAACTTCCTCATTTACTGAAACTAGTATAAGATACTCAGAGTGCTGTCAAAAACTAATTGATGCTTATCAGACGAGGCTGCAAGTGACTCGGAAGACGAAAAAAGAATTAGAGCCACAGAAAACAGAGCCGTGAAGAAAATTAAATCGTCCAAGAAAGAAGATAAACAACATGGCAAAAAACGACCAGCGGAAGCAGCCGGAGCGACCACACAAACTTCACATAATGGTGGAGGTTCTATTTCATCCCGTTGCTACCAGATACAGCCCTTTCGTGCAGCAGGAGCTCCACACATCTCCAAAGTGAATGACAGCTACCACAACTGTTGATTATTCGGACACTGGGCCAGGGAATGCAGAAAACCCGTCGGATTTAACAGAGCAGGACCTTCCAGAGGAGCCCCGGTTTAAAGAAGCATATGCTGATACTTTTCAGGTACAACGTTGTAATAATATTGACTCTTTTTATGAATATGTAAACGGGAAAACAAATATTAATGTAAAAGGGCGTTTAAAATATTCTGTACATTTTTGGGAAAAAATTGGAACATCTGATTTCATCTTAGATACTATCTATGAAGGTTATACATTTCCTTTATTATACGAACCAAAATCAGTATTCTTAAACAACAACAATTCTGCATATGCACATAACATTTTTGTTGAAAATGCAATTTTAGAGTTAATTTCCGACGGTTTGGTTCGTGAGGTATCGAGTGCACCGCACGTCGTGAACCCATTAACTGTAGCAGATAACGGTAAAGGTAAGGAGAGGCTTATCTTAGATGTAAGACACGTAAATAAACAAGTCGTACAAAAAAAGATAAAGTTTGAAGATTGGAGAACAGCAAAACAATACATGCAAATTAATAGTTTCGGTTTTATTTTTTTATCTTAAGTCTGGTTATCATCATATAGATATTTTCCCTTTGCATCAAACGTATTTAGGTTTCGCTTGAACATTCAATAATATTGAAACATATTTTGTTTTCACCGTGTTACCTTTCGGTCTTCAATCAAGCGCATATATATTTTCTAAAGTACTTAGGCCTTTAGTAGTTCATTGGCGCAGAAACAGTATTGAAGTGGTATTGTACTTGGTTGACGGTTTTGGCGTAGCAGAAGACCATGAGAGGTGTAGTAAACACTCTGACATCGTTAAAAAAGGCATAATTTTGTCAGGTTTGGTACCAAATAAAGATAAATGTGTATGGTCTCCATCCCAACAGTTGGAATGGCTTGGATTTCGTTGGGATTTAAAAAAGTGCTTATTCTGTCCCTGACAGAAAACTTTCAGATTTGTACGAATTGATAATACTCGTATTAGAAAAATTCAACCGCAGTTAAAGTTAGAACTTTATCTAAGGTATCTGGTAAAATAATTGCCATGTCACCAGCATTAGGTTTTGTAACACAGGTAATGACTAGATGTATTTTTTCAGTTTTAAATTTAAAAGACGACTGGAATCAAATCATTAACATAAATTATCATAATGATTGTATTAGAGAGCTTGTGTTTTGGATTTTAAACCAGCTTCATTATTAGAGAAAACCTCTAATTTTGATATTTTTACTGATGCCAGTGATTCCGGGGCAGCCGGATTTGTACAAAACACAACATTTGTCATGCATAAGTCTTGGTCAGAAGTCGAAGCTGTCAAGAGTTCGACTTGAAGAGAACTGAAAGCCATAGAATTGAGTTTGTTATCTTTTCTACATGTGTTTAGAAACAGCACGATTATATTTTATACTGATAACCAGAATGTTGCAGGTACAGTCTTAAAGGGAAGTAAAATATACGAGTTACAAATGATAGTTATATCTATTTTTAATACATGTATGAGCAACGAAATAGCTATTCACACAGTGTGGATTCCCAGAATAGAAAATCAAAGAGCAGATTTTCTCAGTCGTATTATTGACATAGATGATTGGAGAACCACTGTTGATTTTTTTTTTCAGTTTCTTGATAGTTTGTGGGGACCGCATACGGTCGACAGATTCGCTAATATGAACAATACCAAACTGTCAAGGTTAAATTTTTTATATCAGAACCCTGGTTCCATTGGCGTAGACGCCTTTACATCGGATTGGTCAGACGAAAACAATTGGTTAGTACCACCAGTTTCTATGGTCAGCAGAGTAATTAACCATTTGATTAAGAGCAATTCTGTCGGGACTTTAGTAGTACCTAAATTGCCTTCATCGCCGTTTTGGTCACTGTTATTTGACACAGGTATGATTTACAAACAGTACATCATAGATGTTTTAGAATTTAACGAAACAGACAGAATTTTGCAACCTGGGAATAATGTTCATTCTCGTTTTGCCAGGGCCGATTTTATGGACAAAATACTAGCGGTTAGATTAGATGCTTCTGTATGATAATAAGATTTATCTATTTACAGAATATTCGGTGGAATGTAGTCGGTGTCACTGGACGTCCTTTAGCTGTCGCTGGACAGTGTATATGCACTCATGTAATTGTTCACTGGAGTTTAATAGGTCGCTTGACCGTTTTCTGTATGTTGGTCACTGGACCATAGAAATACTACATATTTGGTAAGTTGAAATATAGTTTATAATAGTCCACAAACGCAAACAGCATAGTAAGATCAAATTTCTTTTGATTTTGTAGAAAATTTTCATTTTCAATGTTGGATTTTGGAGACAGACAAATCAAGTGACTCACACAGAACGTAAGTCACTTTCGGTCGTAGACTCAAGAGCTAAGTTGACCGTTAATAAGTACGTTGGGTGTTTTAGACGTTTTCTCAACCGGGCAGACAAATATAAAGAAATTGCTTCCACTCTTCGTAGCACTGAACTACATGTTGGTCTTTATTTACAACATTTAATGAAAACAGCGAACCACTTTAGTTCTGTCGAAAATGCTTTTTTCAGCATAAAATGGGCTCCTCAAATGGCAGGTGTATCAGACCCTTGTATTTCCGAAGTGATTAAAAATATTGTCGAAGCTTCAAAAAAAAAATTGTGTCGACCTATTGAGAAGAGAAAACCAATAACTCCTTATTTAAAAGTTTGAACACTGAGAACCGAACATTGAAGGATTTAAGAGCGTTGGCTATGTTTGCCATTTCTTACACTAGGATTTTAAGGTACAATGAACTGAGTAATATTAAAGCAAACAATATTACATTTTATGAAAATTACGTGAATATTTTCATTGTAAAAAGCAAAACAGATTTTTGCAGAAATGGCAAAAATGTAGTCATTTCGAAACTAGATAGTCTTCAATGCCCTTTTAAATATTTTAAGGTGTTAGTCCATCAGCTAGACCAGGAAAAAAAATTGGTGCTGGATACCCCTGTAGACCGCATTTTTTTGGCACAAATCGAAGGATAAATATATCTAGATCTTTTATTTAAGTGTTGTACTCAGCTAAAATATGCGTAAAATAGTATAACAGGCGCTCCTTTAAGGGTACCGTAAAGTAACAGATAAAAACCAAGTCAAGCATTCCCATCAGTTAGGCTATACCAAGTCAAGCATTCCCATCAGTTAGGCTATATCAAGTCAAGCATTCCCATCAGTTAGGCTATACCAAGTCAAGCATTCCCATCAGTTAGGCTATACCAAGTCAAGCATTCCCATCAGTTAGGCTATACCATTTCGATTATTTTTCCTCGAAGTTATTTAAATATGCTTATTATATGTCATTAATGTTAGAAAGATGATAACCATACATGTAAAGACCAATTGTCGTGAATTCAGTGGGAAAGGGGGTCGGGGTGGTAGTGAATTCAGTGGGAAAGGGGGTCGGGGTGGGAATTTTACTTTATTATTTCAAAATCTTCGCCTGTTGAAATAATTAGTGTCTACAAGTTCTCTGCTTAACTATGTATTGCCCGATTCTTCATATTTGCAGTAATTACTGTAGTTCCAATATCTGTAAGATTAATTTAATGGAAATAATGCTATATATTTGCCTACGCAGAAAGTACGAACAAAAATATTAGAACTCAGTTAGAAGCTTATTTTATGTTTTGTATATATTTTGATATGTAGCTATTCCTACATCAGTTCAAATTCTTACGCTCTACGCGCAATTTCTAAGCAGGAGTTTCAAATATGTTGATTCTATTCGGAATTATATTAGTGCAATAAAATTGTTGCATTTATATTTGGATTTAGAGTATCTACAATTTGAATCTTTTCCTTTTAAATTAGTATTAAAAGGTTTATCTAGACTGAACCCACATTGTCCAAACCAAGCTCAACCTATTACCCCGTATATGTTATGTGATATGTTCAAACATTTTGATATGAGTAGTCATATTGATGCAACTGTTTTGGTGTTTATTTTTATATGCCTTTTTTCTTATGCTTAGAAAGCCTAATTTAGTTCCGGATACAGTTGCTACATTTGATTCTAAGAAACAACTTTGTAGAAAAAACTTTACATTTGATGAAAAGCGTAATGTGTTGATGATAACAATACAATGGTCAATTCAATTTGGAGAAAGGACTTTAATCATTCCGTTCGTTTCTATTCCAGATTCTCCTTTACGTCCAGTTCAAGCGTATTTACATATGCAATCTTTAGTGTGTATTTCTGATGTCAGTTCGGCTTATTGTTTTTTTTTTAAAGCTTAAACAAATTCATCCCAGGCTACAGATCCTTATAGGTGATAGATGGGCTTTTACAATGGTAATATCAAATACACAATGATTGCCGATTAAGGTATTAAGGTAAACCACCCCCTCCATTCCTTTTCAACTCTAAACATATTTATTCTGAAATATCACTTCAACCCTTCACACCCGTCAACAACTGGACAAGAAAAATACATAGTGTACATATGACTTCTGCATTTTTTTCATGGTATTCAAAACAGAAATATATATATACAGTCCGACAAAAGTTAAGCACCACCTGACTTGTTTCAATAATATCTTTTCTAATAATGAACTTATTTCAAATCGGTTTGCTGTTTTCGTTACCTGTACACACATACTTACTTACCTGTGAAACAGGTTATTGATCGATTTTTATTTATGTGTATATGACAGGGTGTGTAAAGTGCCAAGTGTACTTTTCAACATTTGTGTTTGCAAACGAAAGCTGATTTTTTTGTGTAGAGTTTTAAGTTTCATTTTCTATTGGTTTGGTATGGTGCGGCGAAAATTAACCATACCAGAAAGGTGGCAAGCTGTTGGCATGCATAACGGTGGTTTTAGCAATAGAAAGGTGGCAGACGACTTCAGGGTTAACCATTCCATCATTGTACGACTGATGCAGCGTTTTCGTCTTACGGGGAATGTTACTGACCGTCCACGTGCAGGTAGACCTCGCACAACGACGCCGAGAGAGGACCGGCTCATATCCAGACGGACGCGGCAACGGCCGTTCAGTACAGCTGGTGCAATTCGTGGTAATTTAGCGTTTGGAGGCCACATTACCACATAAACTGTAATCAGACGCCTCCACCATCAGGCAATGCGAGCACGACGACCCATAAAACGTCCATAGTTGACATTACATCATCACCATGCTCGATTTGACTGGTCACATGATCATTTGGGGTAGACTATTCGCACATGGAGACGGGTCCACTGGTCTGATGAAAGTCGTTTTTTGTTACGCCCTACCGACGGTCGCGCAAGGATTTTGCGCCAACGAAACACTTCATTTCAGGACAACCACATTTTGGGCACAACTGCTTTTGGGGGTGGGGTGTAACTGTATGGGGTTGTTTTTCCTTTGACTGTAAGTTGGACTTGTACGTTCTTGATGGTAATCTGACAGGCCAAAAATACCGTGACAATGTGCTCGCTCCACGCGTAGCCCCCCATTTCGACAATCATGTGTTGGCTGACTGGCCAATGTTCATGGACGACAACGCTAGGCCACATAGAGCCCGAATTGTACAACATTTTTTTTACAGAAAGAGGCTGTTCAGACAATTCCATGGCCTGCGATGTCGCCAAACATGAACACTATAGAGCATGTATGGGACTTTATTGGCCGAAAAATTAACCAACGCAATCCAAAATGTCAAAATATTGACGAATTAAGAACTGCTATCTTACAGGAGTGGCAACAGTTCCCCAAAGAACGGCTTATGCGTCTTGTGCGAAGCATGACGAGGCGTGTTACAGAACTTCACTGTAAACGCGGTGGATATACTCGTTACTGATTTGTATGCCTTTTACATACGCACAATAGATGCATTTAAAAGTTCTTAAAATCTTAAGACTCTGCATTTTAATGTAATGTTAAAAACTTCCATCAAAGACAAACTGGTTTTACGTTTTTTCCAGGGCCTGCTTTGAACCCCATTTTTGCCACGTCATAGTCACGTCTTTCGGGATGATAAATACTTCGTAGATTGGTAATTTTAGAGGCCTTGGTGTAGTCTTTTAAGAAGTGTAAGAAAAATGGTGATATCTATTTTATTGTTTTAACAGTATTGATGTAAAAAAATATATCGATAAAAATATAGGGTGGTGCTTAACTTTTGTCGGAGTGTATATATAGACAATTTCAATCTGTTCTAAAACAGATGACTAGAGACATCAGTAAAAATCCTTATGTATATTCAACACATAGTTTTAGAAGGGGGTGCTAGTTGGGCATTTGCTGCTGAAGTACAATCAGAATTAATTCAGTTATATGGAGATTGGAAAAGTGACGCTTATAAAAGATATTTGAAATTTAGTTTAGATGATAAAATTTCAGTTGCGACCAAGATGACGTCACATATTTTGAATTCATTAAATTTCTAATTTGCAGGGGTTTTTACTTAGAAAAGGGCTACTATAGTTACGGCTTCTATACCAAAATATGTTGGTGGAATTCATGGTTGCACCACTCAATCCTTTCCAGGTGCAACCATTGGAAGACTTTCAGAATTTGTTTCCTCAGGGAGAATAAATTTAAGATTAGTAGAATTTGTTATCATTCATGTAGGGACAAATAACATATCTTCACCACAATCTGTTAACACTATCATGTCGTATTATGGAGATTTGATCCATAAATTAAAAAGTAAATCTAGTGCGAAATTAGTTTTTACTTCTATTTTACCCAGGCTTGTGGATCACATAAAAACTGTAAATAAAGTTAACAAGGTAAATTCCGAATTCAGAAATTTGTGCAAGAGGGAAAATTGTTATTTTATAATTTATACAAAAGTTTTTATATAATAATTCGCCTGATCCAACCTTATTTGCCCCTAAAGATGGGTTACATTTAAATTATGCAGGCACAGATTTATTGAGAAAGAAGATTATAAATATAATCAGACATTTAAGTGTTCATTGATAATTTTATTTATGACATGTATTGTATTATAATTGTAATATTATAATATGTATTGTAATGTCACTGCATATATTCTCTTTTCTCTTTTCAGGAAACTGTCATCCAGAATATGATGATGTTTCCCTTTCCTGTATCTACTCTTGATCTAAATACATCTTGAGTGGATTTCCGTTTTCTTTCCATTATCTGTAAAGAGAGTTTGCAGTAGAAAAGAAAAAAGAGGATATAAGTCAATTTTTAAAAAATATATATTTTGCATTTTTTGGCGGCCTTTGGCTTGGCGGAACTTTTTTGCCAAAATATGCTTATTTTATAATTATGTTGATATTTTGTTGAATGTATATTTATTGAAATATATTGTGTATGATATTGAATACTGGCAATACAAGTTATACCTAATTTAGTTTGTTTTATTTCACCGTTGATAATTGGACTAATTTAATTTTAAATTATTTAATTAGCATATAGTGATATGTTAAGTTTCCACTTCAGTGATTTGACCAATTCAGACTAGTTTAGTGTAGGGCTATCCGGATTAGAATTCTACTCACTAATTATTTCTTTTCTATTTCATTGGCTATGCAAATTTCCTTTGTATTCAACTCGTATATGTACTGATGATTTAACCCCCTTAAGTATAATTTGATCCGAATTTTTGATGAAAACAGTTTGGAATTACCCTCCCTTCCACCACTTTATTAAATGTTTCTTGTTTTATATTTTATAATATTTTCTCAAATAGGCGGAACTTTTTTTGCCAACATATGCTTATTTATAATTATGTTGATATTTTGTTGAATGTATATTTACTGAAATATATTGTGTATGATTTTGAATACTGGCAATAAAAGTTATATCTAATTGAGTTTGTTTTATTTCACCGTTGATAATTGGCTTCCCGTCAGTGCTTTTAACCATCAGCTGGATCCACTGCCCATCAGTTGAAAAAGAACATATCTTTATTCCATGTTCATTCCATTTTTCTATGACGTTATCTGAGGATAATCTATAGTCTTTCAGCCCGTATGCAACAGGGAGAGAGCATGGAACTTCTAAAGACGAATTTCTATCTGTATTTGTTAGAACCCATACCATCACTTCCGACGCTTTACGTCGAAGAAGATGGTAACAACTTTTAATTGCATCAATTGCCCGTTCAGAAGTGGAAATGATGTTCTCTATTTCATTAAAGCAATTCGGAATCTTATCATTAGGTCTTGACCACGCGTATTGAAATGGTATTTGATCTGATGTCTGAGATAGACATGTGTCCTCTGCTGGGTACTTCAAATACAAATCTAACATGAGATTCTACAAATAACGCATTTTCGATTTTAAAGTCTTGATCTTTGAAGCAAGTTTTGCTGGAACTTTTGGACTATCGTTGTAATATATTTCAATGATCATTTCCGAGACAGTGTTCCACAAATCCTCGTCAAATGTGACTTCAAAGACAGTTGATGATTCCTTTGAATAGCTCATATATATAAGTTTTGTAGTTTTAAAGACAAACATCCCTGCTAGGCACTGGCATACATAATATTGTGGAAGTGAATAATGTACAATTACTTTTCCAGCCTGAGGGTACGGACACTTTATTTCTACTGCAGCTACTGCAGCTACTGCATCACTTATAACAGTAGGAATTCCATTTGACTCTTCTACTCTCCGGATGCTTCCATCCGGTGACACTACTAACAGTATGTCTCTGGAATTGTCCTGTACACCATAACACCCTTCTTCAACATAATAACAATTGGGGGAAATAGCTGGAATGACAATACTAGGAAGTGTTACAACAGCATTTAGTTCGTTTTAGTGTCATAGTCCATGCGCTGTCTCACTTCGTCGGATATGTTATCTTCTTCATTTATAGTTGACAGTTTTCTTATATGTTTCTCTTGTTCTTTTCGACCTATGAGACCCAAACCATTGTGCATTGAACTACCAGTTATGTTTTCCTTCTCTTTAATTTTAAACCAAAGAGCCGACCTTTGTTTGACAAATCTAGACTCGATTGTTTCCGTTTTCTCTTGTTCGCTAGATTTCAACATCAGCATATTCGACTGAAATGAAATGTCTACGGAGTTTCCGTCTGCTATTGCAGCTTGAGACTGCTGTAAAGCACTCATGTGTGTACAAAGGCTTTTTATCACACACAAAGCATTTTTTAAGAATTCCTTAATTTGGTGTAAAGATGCATGGAATACGCTTATAGCATACATATACTTGGTCTCTCTCCACTTTTCACCTCCCAAATCCATGAATCGCTTCAGTCCATACTCTTGCTTTTGCACCAGTTCTCTTGCTTCTTTTATCCTATAGCTTAGTACTGTGCAGCACTCGAGAAGTCTGCTAGATTCTACTTCTAATCCATCTTTCAAATCAAGTATTATTGTTTGAAAAATCTCACTCTCTAATTGATGTTTCCTTTCTGATAATACTTTTCCATCTTCGAATCCAAACATATCAACATCCCCACCTATTTTATCTATTTCGGCTGTCACCTTTTTGCCATCTGCACAAAGCATGTACCTGTTATTTGACTTCAATTTTGAAATAGTTTCCAAAACTGGTAATATAATACCCGTCGGTAATCTCGTTGGCATAGGAACTTCACTTATTTCAAAATTACCTAACGTAGTGACACTTGGGACCACAAAATTAATTCTGGCATTTTCAGGATAACATTGACCCTTTTTGTTTCCGTCAAGGACATCACCGATGTTTTTAGGTCCTCCCATAAAGAAAAGAAATTTTCCATTAAAAAGCCGATAACCAGCCTTCCAGAATCTTAAAGATACCTGTGAATACTTCATCTGACTTGTAGGTTGACAGTTAAAAATCTGAACTGTTTCTAAAAATAGGATGAGAGAAATGTTATCAAGTGGGTATTTACCATCTAAGATCAATTCAAAGAAAATCAGAAAAAAATCTTTAAATCCTGATTTTTCCAATGCCTTTCCGACCCTTTAACATCCTCCTCGTGTTCTACATTTTCAAACGATTCTTCATTCAATATGTAAGTGTTCTCTACATCCTCCCATTGATCATTATCGAGCTGGATTCTATGTCGTTTTGGGGTCTTTGATAACGGAGTAACATTTTTCCGTTTAAATGGAGTTCCTGATCTCCGAAACCTTTTAGGAGTCCGTGGGAGGCTAGTATTTGGTCTCTTTTTCTTCCATGAAGCGTATAGTGACAAGTGGCTTTTTTCTCATTTTAAGACTTTCATACCTATTTAAAAAATGAAATGGATCAATTCACGAATATATTTGGAACTTGTAAAACAGCAATTAGTACTTCTTTCAATAATAAAGTAAGGGTAATAATATAACTACCGAACACAAAAGCAATAGTCCGAAGCAACAGATCATCAATCCGACAAAGGCGAAGACTTACTACCGGAATGTTGGGAACCGTAATTGCCCTGACTTGGGACAGGTACCTCAAAATATATGGTGGATAGAATCCGATTTTACGGTGCGCAAATTAGTTAAAACCGATTCATCGGCATTTCAACTTGTAGAAGTTTGTCCGTAAGAAAGATTTTATCCTTACGAATCTAAATAGCAGTACTTGGAAGTATGAATTTTCATATTTTTATTTCACTATTAATTCTAATTTGCCGTCTTTACTAGTGTTACTGAAAACTGAAACCGTTCTATCTGGTATTACTTAAAAAAACGCATCTTCCTAAATTGTAGATAATTAAGATTTGCAGCCAACAAAAGTTGATATTCAATAATAACATGTATACCCATATCATGAAACCGGTTATTTGAGATCAAATAACAAAAATTAAATTGGTGCAGTAATTAAGTACTTAGTGAAATGTGAAGAAAATTGTCGAGGACAAATTTGCAGCCAACAAAAGTTGATATTCAATAATAACATGTATACCCATATCATGAAACCGGTTATTTGAGATCAAATAACAAATTGGTGCAGTAATTAAGTACTTAGTGAAATGTGAAGAAAAATTGTCGAGGACAAATAACAGAAACACACGTACAGAGAGAGGTAAGTACCCAAACACTGTGAATACCCTAAACATACCAATTAACCATAAATAGCGTGGTTCGTATATTGATCTCATGGTTGTGGCATGGTAGGAATTCATCAAAACATATTTTTGTGCATATTTTTGCGCGATATAGTATAATACAGCATTTGTAACAAACGAAATTTAACTCAAAATGCAGATAATTCATTCCAAAAACATGATATTAAAACGTGTAATTCGGCGTTACTAAATACTGGAACCGTATAATCCGGCGTTACATCGATGTTTCCTCTAATATCTCGATTATTGTGGAATTGTAAGCTAAGAGATCTCGCATAAATGTGCAGCGACTTCTAATTGATCACATCATGCCTTTAAAATATGAGTGACTACGATCATTTTCTAAATAATCATTCAAATCGATCGAACTGACAAAAAATGCACACACCTTTGCTCCATTTTCACGAATGTTTAGGAAATTCGATAAATTTAGGCTAATTATACTTATACAAATCAAAAGAAGTGTTATAATAGATCCGAATGGAAATAACCTTTCCTTGGAAATCGTAAGTTAAGTTCATTTTAAATGCTGATTTCTTACCTGGCATAGATAATTTTCCGGAAGTGAAATACAAAAAACCATGGTGCCGGTGTTGCTTTTACCATGATGCCAGCGTAAATACCGGGATCCTGCGTTTTCGGTTGTACACGGTGCTCTTGTAGATACAAAAGTAAAGTCGTTTTGGACTGTATTTCTTCCATTCAAAATACAACTGTTTATATCTATTAAAATGTCACAAAAAATACTGCCGTAACTATTACATTTGAAATCCACAATACTGCGTTCAGGTAAATTATCTACTCCTTCTACAAAGTCATTTAAATCAACACATCTGGAGTTCCAATCTCCACACAAATAGAACATTTTACCGTCCGGTATAGTATAAACATGAGCCATTAATGTATCTAAAAATTCATAAATATTCACTGCGCGGGTTGAGTTTTCTGGCGGTAGGTACACTACACAAACGTAAAGCTTATTATTGTCATTAATCTTGTCCGTAAATTGTACCCATACAACACCACCCATTGCGTCGTCCACTATAGTAACGTTAAAAAGTTCATCAAAATCATTACGCACCAACAGACCGTTACCACCAAAGCCCGTTTTCGCACGTATGTGAATATTTTTACGATTATGCCCATAATAAAGCATGAATGAAATTGTAAAATGTATGAATGAAGTGATATTTTGTTTTGATTACACAAACATGCAGGATTATGATAAACTACACTACACAAAAATAAATGCTTCTGAGGTTTGCCCCCAGAATGTGATAATATACGAGGATTATTATGCCTCAACACTATATAATCACTTCCTAACATTGTGTTTATTTCGGTAATGAGTCTGTTTACGGGTCCTCTCGGGGTATCGTCTCTCTTGAACAGCTGTGATTGTACTCGGTCCGTCAATCGGTTTATCATTAATATTGTCTGTTTGAACATCAGTCATTGTGTTTTTAGTTGTTTCAACACTTGATTCTTCAATTAGAGGCGTGCTTTACGTAATGACCTCTGCAATTTTACTCGGTTTAATTTTATCAACATGTCTTTTCCAAGTAGAACCTAAGTCAGTTTTCAATTTATACATTTAAGGTCCATCAGAACTTTCAATTTGTCCTCCAATCCATTTGTGGTCTTTTCCCTTGTAGTCACGAGCGATAACACGGTCGCCAACCTTAAAGTAATGTGATCTCTCAGGTCTAGACTTTTGAAATACAGTATCCATCTGAGAGTTCATCAGTGTCTTTTACAGACGGGCGTACTAGACTCAATCATCAACGTACGTCTCGACCCATAAATAACCTCGCAGGAGTCTTTTTTGTCACTGAATGCGGTGTAGTTCAACAAGAAGTTTGCAATTTTGTGGCTCAAGTCCTTATTGTCCTGTTTCATCGCAAGCATACTATTCTTAAAAGTTTGAACGAAGTGTTCGACTAATCCATTAGTAGCAGGATGAAAAGGTGCTGACTTGTAGTTTAATTCCATTTTGCTTTGTAAAGTTCTCAAATTCCCCTGACGTAAATTGAGGACCATTGTCAGAAACAATTTGTTTAGGAATACCAGTTCTACAAATTATCGTACGTAATGCTTTGATAGTCTTTGTAGATGTATTTGTTTTCATCTGGACGACTGCTGGCCACTTCGAATGGGCACATACGAGAACTCAAAACATACTATCCATGAATGGACCAGCGAAACCCACATGGACTCTCTCCCAGGGAGCAGATGGCCACTCCCACGTAGCTACGAGATACGGACAACTCCCGGATGTCCTTCATGAAGCAAGTCTTGAATACGGAAACGCAACTTTGCGGGCACGATTACACGAATTCCCCGTAGTAAACAACCTTGATGAAGTATGATTTTACTTTTGCGATTATAAAATGGCTTAAGCAGTTCATCATGGTTCCCTTCTTTCCAACCGTTCATAACTTTCTCATAAACACGTGAGAGGACTCGGTCACGGCGGGTTTCGCATGCAATAACATCACTCGTAACGGGCAAAGTTTCAGAATGTGATACAATGTATGGAAAATTTCTTCGGCATCTAAATTGTCCGAATCATTACAACTCTAGAATGACAGTCCATCCGCGTTTGTGTGACGTTTTGTACTTTTATACTCTATGTCATAGTTAAAACCGGATAAAAATAATGCATACCTCTGCAATCTTGCAGTGGTTGTGGCTGGAATTGCTCGGCATGGACTGAAAATCGAGGTAAGCGGTTGATGATCGGTTACCAGCGTAAATTTACATGCAAACAAGTTGTGATATTTAACCATTATGACTTTATGATCTGTAAACATAGACTTAGATATCAACATGTTAAAAAGTAAATAACTGTGAAATTATTATTTAGATAAGACGAGGTAAACCAAAACCGTTATCTTTAGATTATTGTTGTCTGCACATGTTTCTGATTACAGTAAGATAAGGTTCATGGGAAAGTTTACTATTCTAAATGATTGACACATGCTTCTCTTAGATATAAGATAAAGTTAACTGGCTTAGCGTCACTTCGATCTCAGGCCGTGCACTGAGTCGGACGTTTGTACGTTATCGCTTAATTAGTTGTTATCATAGTGATATAGCAATGATTCTCCAAAGAGAGATAGAAAACTTTTCTGCAGAGATGTGTTTGGATTTATTGTTGCATTTTAATACATCGGAACATACTGAAGATTTAAATAGTTTCAATGAAGAAGAATATTTAAGATCTGTGAGTGAAGACTCTTTAAAAAACTATTTAGAAAAGCTGTCTAAGATGTTGAAGAAGTCATTATCTAGAGGTGATCTTAATAAACTCTGTCATTTTGGCATTGAACTTGCAAATGTGTCTAGTAGTGACAAGAATAAGAAAATCATAAGGAAATCGGACTCAACAGTGTCTGGTGATGAGAGTGGTGGCAAGAAAAAAAACAAAAGAACCAACAGTAAGTGAATTTAATACGTTTTTAATAAATTAGCATTCTACATGTTGCCCTATGGTCTTTTGCATTACAAAAATACACCGTGGTATTCCCGGATATGGGGAGTAGGGTTGGATATTTTCTGAGGTTTATTTCAGGCATGGATAGCCTGAGCATAATTTTAGGTTCGAATAGTCTGAACAAGTATCTAGATAGAAACAGTTTTAGGTTAAATAGTCTGAGCAAGTATAAGTATTAATAATAATAATAATAATAATAATAATAATAATCAGGCGGGATAGCCTGAGTTGGAATTAGACAGCGATAGTGTGCGAAGTTAATAAAATCGTCTCAGGTGGGAATAGCCTGAGGGGAAAGAGTTTAAAAGTTACACGATTATTTTTTAGTTATTTGGTTCCAGGTGGGGACAGCATGGTCAGGTGTGACTGTGAATCTGTTGATTCTAAAATGCAGTACGCCTTCAAAAAGTCATTGAGTTTGTAATGCTAATTCTGTTAAAAATCCACAGTGGGCATGCTTATAGAACGGGAACTGTGGTATTTCGAATTATTTGTTTTATCAACAAATTGTCAAAATTCTAATTTTGTAGGGCACATGTAGGATGGGTTAATTAATGCTAATTAAAGTTTATAGTAGTAGGAATAGGTTTTATTTGCTATGAAGATGAGAGATGTGGTGTAATTTATGAATGGTGGAAGGCTTTATACATGTTAACTTATCAGTTTTTGTGTATAGACTGAGTTATGTGTAAAGAATATGAATTTTTCGTAAAAAGAGAAAAAAAAAGAATAATAAAAAAAAAGTAGAAGTTGAAGATTAACAAAGCCGTAGTAAAAAGGCTTCAATAGCAGAATCAACAAACATTGCTTATGAAAATACACACACATTGAGAACTATGTCTTAGTAACTCAGATATCTTTATTGTATCCCACTACACAAAATATTAAGTTTATTTGACGATTTTCAGCCTGCATGCGATGAGGATTCCGTTGAAATTGTAAATATCAACAACGACGAAATAAATTCTAGGATTAAAGAATTAGATAACCTTATCTAAAGCACTAAGTATTCCAAACAGAAGAGCGCTTTACAGGAAAACATGATTTCTTTTCTTCACAACCTAACGCCACGGAGGTCTTTAGATGACGCATTCCCTGAGGATATAGGTACATTTCTTATTTACAAAGATAAAGGCGGTAAAACACAAGTTCATGTGAACGAATGTCAAAATCGTGGGAGTAAAGGAAAATGTTCCTGTTTATGTCCATTTCGTCGTGCTGCCGGATCCGTAGACAGCTTAATAGGCCAAATTAGAGCAATTTTCAGAGATCATGGACGAGGCACAGATTGGAACGGAACTCTCGGAATCGGTAATCCAGCGGCC
>MJUT01010799.1:277343-288523 GCA_002080005.1 Gigantidas platifrons | reverse complement strand
TGCTGTCCTATACAATGATGAGGGGAGTGTGCTGTCCTATACAATGATGAGGGGAGTGTGCTGTCCTATACAATGTTGGTTGGGAGTATAGATTTTGCCACTGTTTATGATTTTCTTATTAGATTTTGGTTCTATTCTGACTGATATATATTTTTTGTTAAATTAAAATTATTTTATTGTACATTGTAGCATATATAAAAAGTTGGTTCGAGTATTATAGATTGTTGCCTCGAGTATGATAGATTGTTGGTTCGAGTATGATAGATTGTTGCCTCGAGTATGATAGATTGTTGGTTCGAGTATGATAGATTGTTGCCTCAAGTATGATAGATTGTTGGTTGAGTATGATAGATTGTTGCCTCGAGTATGATAGATTGTTGGTTCGAGTATGATAGATTGTTGCCTCAAGTATGATAGATTGTTGGTTCTAGTACGATAGATTGTTGCCTCAAGTATGATAGATTGTTGGTTCCAATATGATAGATTGTTGGTTCGAGTCCCAGTTGGATAGAACCAGAGACTTCAAAAATTTGTATTTGTTGCTTCTCTACTATGCATGCAACATAAAGGTGTAAGAGCAGACTGGTTGGCTCGGAATCAGGGTAATGTGTCAGAGTGGAGCAACATGTCAACCCGCAGACTGTTGTTTCAGTGAGCTAGCACTGTAAAAATCTAACTAAAAAGTGTTAGTCTAGTACAAAACTAACTTCGTCATCATCATCTCATTGAAATGTAACTTGTTCTCGCCATGATCTAGCTGAAAACTTGCTCATTTAGCATTAAACAGAAATCACTCACTTGCTCAACCTAAAATTGTGAATCTTTGAAGAGGATCTTACATCATTTGTACCAATTGTTACAAATTTTTCATTTGGACTTTAGAGAAGAAGATTTATAAAGTTTCAGTCAATCAAAATTAATGATTGCCTATTGCAGCCATGATTTTTTCAAATATATGTGAAATCCAATTGTGCCATGTCACAGCTATTGTTCTGATTGCAGAAATGTACACAAAATTATAAGTCCGAGAGTATTCCAGGATATTTACCATCTTTCCTATACCAAAAGTCTTCCAAGATATTCATATTTATTTCCTTCATGCAAAACTATTTTGGAAACTCGACTCTATTAACTAAAATTATCACACAAACACTGAATAATGTTATCCTGAAAGTTGCAGGTCAAGGTCATTATAGTATGGGTTAAACCGTTAGGATTATGGTATTTAATGCCACTTTCAACAATATTTCAGTTATATCGTGAAGGTCAGTTTTACTGGTGGAGGAAACAGGAGAACCACCGACCTGCCACAAGTCACTGACAAACTTCTCACATAAAGTAGTATCAAATACATCTCGCCATGAGCAATGTATTTATAGTATGCAACACATCTTAAGGTGAAACATCCACATACCAAATATCTATGAAAAGATGAAATAAAGTTCTGTCTTAGACAAAGTTTCAGCACATTGGAAACAATAATACTACTATTGTTCCAGAGTTATGCCTCTGTTTACTTTAGCTGTAAGCTGACAAAAAGATTTACCTAATTTCCATAGGTGACCTTAGATGATTTTGACTATCCTGTTAAGGTCCTTTGGCTTTATTGTTCCAAAATACTTTAAAATTATTTGGGTTTCCAATCTTTCGATCTAGGTCAAGTGCGATAGTGATCATTTTTCGACAAATCTTACCAGAGTTACATCCCTTTTTATTCTTCAAAATTGCTAATATTTTGGTTTCCAAATTATAACTTGTGAACAAAAAGTCAGATTGAAACTAGGTTTGGTATGTAAGTGTATCTCATGAATATCTAGGTCAAGTTCGATAATGATGATTTTTCGACAAATCTAACCAGAGTTACTCCCCTTTTTTTTTTACTTCAAAATGGTCCTTGGATGGTCCCCTTTCAGAATTATGAGTGATACAGGCTCACCTGACCCTCTAGTTTACAGTAGTTTCAAAATTTAATCTTACGATATAACCTTGACGTCGGGGGACCAGTGGCCAACAGCCTTTTATATATCTGAAAAAGTGTGTGTCCATTTGGGTAAGAAGTTTTACAGGAGTTTAAATTCTGAAAAGGGTTTTTAAGATGACATGTGCCAGGTGGTACTAAACTGATAAAGAAGTAACACTATGAATATATATATAAATCTTTATTTCTTTTTTCTTTTTTGGTTTGGTTTTTCTTTGGACAAAATCAAATAAAATATCTGCACCAAATTTGTACAAATTATGTACGACTATATAGAATAATACATTTTTTTAAAATAGTAAATATTACATTTTATTTCATATTGCACAAATTATCAATCACATAAATTAAATACATCACAAATTCCCCCTTCAACTTTATTAACATAATAAAGCTATATAAAAGTCATTGGTACAATAATTAAGGTATAACTGGCATGAAAGGTTTTACCGCAGGTAATTAATCTTAACTGGCATGAAAAGTTTTACCGCAGGTAATTAAAGTATAACTGCCATGAAAAGTTTTACGGCAGGTAATTAAAGTATAACTGCCATGAAAAGTTTTACGAACAGTAATTAAAGTACTGGTATAACTGGCATGAAAAGTTTTACACAAGGTAATTAATCTTAACTGGCATGAACAGTTTTACCACAGGTAATTAAAGTATAACTGCCATGAAAAGTCTTACGGCAGGTAATTAAAGTATAACTGCCATGAAAAGTTTTACGACAGGTAATTAAAGTATAACTGGCATGAAAAGTTTTACGGCAGGTAATTAAAGTATAACTGGCATGAAAAATTTTATGACAGGTAATTAAAGTACAACTGTCATGAACAGTTTTACGACAGGTAATTAAAGTATAACTGGCATGAAAAGTTTTACAACAGGTAATTAAAGTATAACTGCCATGAAAAGTTTTTCTACAGGTAATTAAAGTATAACTGGCATGAAAAGTTTTACGACAGGTAATTAAAGTATAACTGGCATGAAAAGTTTTACACAAGGTAATTAATCTTAACTGGCATGAAAATTTTTACCGCAGGTAATTAAAGTATAACTGCCATGAAAAGTCTTACGGCAGGTAATTAAACTATAACTGACATGAACAGTTTTATGACAGGTAATTAAAGTATAACTGGCATGAAAAGTTTTACGGCAGGTAATTAAAGTATAACTGGCATGAAAAGTTTTAAGACAGGTAATTAAAGTACAACTGCCATGAACAGTTTTACGACAGGTAATTAAAGTATAACTGGCATGAAAAGTTGTACAACAGGTAATTAAAGTATAACTGCCATGAAAAGTTTTTCTACAGGTAATTAAAGTATAACTGGCATGAAAAGTTTTACGACAGGTAATTAAAGTATAACTGGCATGAAAAGTTTTACGACAGGTAATTAAAGTATAACTGGCATGAAAAGTTTTACGGTAGGTAATTAAAGTATAACTGGTGTGAAAAGTTTTACGACAGGTAATTCAAATATAACTGGCATGAAAAGTTTTACACAAGGTAATTAAAGTATAACTGGCATGAAAAGTTTTACGACAGGTAGAGTGATGGGAATGATGTAAAAAAATGAAAACGCATAAATAGACAGTTTCTGTTGTCCAAGCTTATATTTTTTTGTTTCATTTTTCTTTTGTATTTTTTGTCTTTGACAAACCAGAGGCTCACATGATACTGTAGCACTTATCTGGTAGAGAATATTTTATTGAGTCATTACCTATCGCAGCACGTTAAATTTCGATCTCCCAGGACATAAACCCAATTGACTCTGGAACATTCAATGGCACAATATTGAATCTTCATATCACAATACTGCTTCAGGCCTAATACCATAGCATTTCTATATCTGTTTTTAAGGATTGTTATTGACATTATTCCCAATGCAGCCTATTTCAAACTTAGGACCATATGTGCTCAGAAACGATAGACCCTGAGGCCTAAATTTTGCATATTTCAATCTACATATTGGAATGATTCCTGCTATTAGTTTGAGGTTAATTTCATTGCCATTTATACTAGTGATAATTTTTGGACCCAATAGACTCTTGGTCTTCATTTTTTCCAGACCTGCATTACACTAGGATGTTTCATTCCAAATACAATTAACATGCCCATTGTCAGTTTTCGAGAATACTTAAAAATGTTTTCCATGACAACCTATGGTTTCAAACATAAAATATCTTAGCTTAGGGTCTTCCATTGTAGAAGCTGAAATCGGCATATTACAATATTTTATACCATACATAATTACATGTCTATTACTGGTTCTTAAGAAAATTATCTATAAGAGGATTCTACACAATGGTAAACTTTGGACTCTCAAGCTTGAACCCCATGGACCCTAGTCCTTTCATTTCTACAAGATATAAAATGATACAAATGTATTTCGTACCAAATAAAATTACATTTTCATTCATGGTTCTGGAGAATACTGTAAAACTTTGGACTACAATGTTTGGACCCCACAGACCCTCGGGTCTTTATTTGAGCTAATTTGAATCTTAGTATCAAAATGATGATTCATTCCATTTATACATGCATTTCCATTACTGGTTCTTAAGGAAATAATATTTTTTACTTTTCCCACATTGTAACCTATGTTAGACTTTGGATCCCAGGGCTCGGAACCCAATACATGATCAATTTCATTTGGGTAAATCTGAATCACTTCTTCCCAATGATAATCCCTGCCAAGTGTAAGCCAAGGTTAATAATGATGATGTAATGGTCTGATGAACACAAAGTAATACTAAAAGTTTACTTTCCCATTAGCCTTGTCAGCTAACATAAAGTGGAGAAGTTCTCGTAACTATAAAATACCATAAAGCTGTCTGTATGATCATTGTTTAAGTTCAATGTTCAATTCGATAAAGATGTTACATTTGTAGTTTATTTGAGTCATATATGACAAAACAAAAATTCTAAGATTTCCAAAAGATGAAGGATCTTATTTGAAATTTGAATAAAGATTGGATGTTTAACTTTAATTAACATTACTGAAAAATGACTATTCGATGATAGTGAACAAGCTAAGAGTCATGCATAGCTCAAATGTAAATTATGACCTTAATTACTGGTATCTTATATACACATATGTAAGTTTATTTTCAGAACAATATTTGATCTTAAATTTAATAGAAAATCTTTTATATACCTAAAAGTTATTATGTTTTTCTCCTTTTTTTCTTCTTCTCTTAAAAGATTTGTGGTCATGATCGTATGGTGGTTGGATTTAAAACTACCTGTGCAATAAGTGCCTATCACTACTTAAGTTGTAAGTTACAACCCCTTTTATGGCAAGGTGTACTCGATACAACGTTATGTGATAAAGTTTGTCAGTGACTTGCAGCAGGTTGGTGGTTTCCTCCACAAATAAAACTGACTGCCACAATATAACTGAAATATTGTTGAAAGTGGCATTATACATCATAAAAAAAAACCTAAAAGTTATTATAACAATCCTCATGAAAATCTAGCTGCGAAAATTTTAAATTCTAAACTTATAAAATAATAATATATATAAATCTCAAAAATATTTAGAACAAAATCATATACACATGACAAAATATACACAACTTCCATCATTTAAATTCACATATCAAAACATATGAAGGTGTTACCAGAGACATATACAGTTAAACCTGTCCAAGCAGACACCTGTATTTAAAGGTCATCTTTTTCTTATCCTGTCATAGAAAATTTCATAGGAATAGAACCTTTTTTAAGAGGTCACCTGTCTTATAAGGCCACTTTTTTTGTCCTAAAGGTGACCTCTTAATACAGGTTTGACTGTACGTCTTTGGTTTTACTATAATGAATAATACACAATTACAACTCTGATTAAAAATATACATAAAATATTTCACAAATACAGTTGTCTCATTCTACAATCAAAAATGTGCCTTCTAAGAAGTGTGACCTCTCTTGAGAGGGATAATTAAGTATCTCAGTGCATCTGAAATCTGGTCTAATAAGAGGAATGGCCTTTGGTGGGAGTTGCCTTATAAGAGTAGAACTATCATATAACAACTAATGCATACATAATTTTCCCTCAGAGAATTGGGAACGGCAAAAATGTTGGATGACTTAAATAGATACAAAACACCAGACATTTTGTGGCAGAGTTGTTAAGATCATTGATTTCTGATCACAATCCTAACACAACTGATGTGGGTTCAGAAACTAATACCCATATCAAGTTTTAGGTCATGATATAGCTGAGAAATTGATGAAAGTGACAATAAACACATAAAATCCAACAACAAGTAAAAGTCATTATTCATCTTGATCTGTAATGTGGACATTTTCCCTACAATCTCATCAACTCATATTGTCAGTATCAATGAACTGACTGCAATACTGAAAATAATCAGTGTGATGTCAAACAAACAACTTCAGCTTTGAAGGTCTTGACATACATTATCACTAGTATCTCAGTTTGTCCTATCAGACTCACTGTGATACACATACTAGTGGTCATGTCTGTCTCGACCCTCATGACTGCTGTTATTCTATATTTATCAACACTTCATTTTCAATTTATTGTTCTCTACTCTTATTGATAAAAGGTGGATTGACCAACATAATATGAATATATATTTTTTTTTAAACCAATGAAAACAATCAGTTACATTCCCAATAACATACAGTCAAACTGGACAATGTGGTCAACTAAATTAAAAGGCCATTTTCTTGTCCTGTCAAATAAGGCCACTTTTTTTTGTCCCAAATGTGACCTCTTAATACAGGTTGGACTGTACATTAAGTTTTAATAATTGTATAGATATATTTGATGAGACTGAGATGTTCTGTTGTTTAAAGTTTATTACATACATCAAACTACTTCAGTAGTAGGTTTGCAAAAAAAAAACCCAACCTTTTTTTAGTCTGAAAATCATATACAGTCAAACCTGTCCATGTGGTCACCTCTATTAAGCAGTCACCTGTATTAAAAGGTAATTTTTTTCTAGTCATAGAAGATATCATATGAATTGAACCACTTTTAAGAGACACCTGTCTTATAAGGCCACTTTTTCTTTGCCCCAAAGGTGGCCTCTTAATACAGGTTTAACTGTACTTGTCTTATAAAAGACTTCATTAAGTGATAATATGAAAATGAATTTCAAATATAAACAAAAAATATATAAAAAAAGAAGAAATAATGGTACTGCAATACATTATGAACTTAAATTCCAAATGTTTGAGTAATTAATTAACCATTGTGTTGCTAAGCAACCTTTAATCTTTAATTTAGATACATACAACAAATGTCATATGTACTGACTAGTTAAACCATCTTATATGTAGTATTATATACAAGTGTCAAAAAGACAAAAGGACGTATCATTTTATTATGCACCTCTTCCAAATTGTACTTTGCATTGCTCATTTGACGAAAAACAACAATCAATCGATCTTGTTTACATTCAAATAAAAATTTGAATATTTGCATTGAATTCTTTTTATAAATGAATAAAAAATGAAAAAATAGAGTAATGTTATAATAATGTAAATTATGACAGTTACAGTAATACAAAAACAGGTACATGTATTTTATTTTAACTCCTTCCATGTACAACTCACAATCATTTTGTTTTATCAAATTGATAGAAATGACAGCACCTTTGATGTTCCTTAGAGGTTTGTTATCAATAATTTTACTGTAATATAAAACCAACTGCCAGTAATTGCTGACATGTTGCTTCAAATTGGCTCAAAAATATAAATATATTTGTTTTATTGAAATATTCATCTGGATGTTGTACTTTTAAAATGTCTCTTCTTTTTACTTAGACTGGTTCCCTGATCTATATATTTTTGTATGCAATATATAATGTTATAATTACAGGGAACTACATTGTAGTCAACATTTTACAATAATGTAGGGACATTCTAATTTATGTACACATATCCTGTATTGATGTTTTTATAAAAACATACTTAAAAATGCATATTGAAAATATACCTAGAACCGGTATTCATTAATTATGAATAACTTTTTTTTTTTTATGTTTGCTTTTTTCCACAAAATATAATCAAGGCATCAGCATAAAGGCCTTCACAGGAAGTATTTTGAAAAGTAAGCAAACTAGTACCTCTATTTTTATCTGATACCAGTTAAAGTAATAATTATTTTTATTCTTCATAACTTGAAATAATCATAGCTATATGTCACTTCAATACAAATCTTTTCAAAATACTAAAACCTAACATTCTTTAAACAATACATTTAAATTTTAAAATGTTGCTTATTGATTGAACCTCAGCATTAAAAAAAAAATCTAAGTTTGTGTATTCTGTTAAACCACATCATTTAAATTTTACAAAATGGTGGCTTATTTTACATGATTAACTAACAATTTTACAGATGGTCTATGACAGAAAAATACAAATGCCTTCATTGTATATAATATTCATTTTTAAATTTCAGCAAAAGGTTTTGGCCATTTGAAGTTATTTTCTGATTTTATCGGCAGTGGTCATCTTGACTGGAGGAAAGGGGTATCAGACATAAATTTGAAAAAGACCACTGAAATATTATTACTGTGCAGCAGGGTTTTAATAAACCAATTGGTTTCCGGTTTTAATCAACTAATTGAGGACACAGTTTTAAAATGAATGTTTGTTCAAATAGGCTTAATTTGCACAACTATCAAAATTCTACAAATCATATATTGACATTTTAAATATAGCCAATTCCTGTTTAAAAAGAGGTATCTATTTTTAGAAACTGTGGCATCTTATACCTGGACATAATACTGTAAGAGTACCAACTATTCTAATCAAATTGACTCCACAACCACTGAACTGGTTTGTGTATTACCTCCCTTTTAAATAACATATTTAAGTATATTACCTCACCTTTAAATAACATATTTAAGTCAACCTGTTTAATTGTTTATGAGGATATATCATTATCATATGAAAAATGAATGACCGTGATGACGTATTGTATTTCTATGACATTTAAGCAAACTAAATGCATATCACATTATCTTGTAAAATATAAGTACGTAAATTTAATCTCATTGTATATATATAAAATTCATACAAAAAAAAGGCATAGAGATTCTATATCAGCTGACTGATATCATCAGATGACTGTTCTGCCTAATATTGTCGCCAACTTCATGCTTATCAGTATTGTTTGTTTCCGTTTCGTCAAATGGCACTAGATTGTTTTGTCTTGTCTGATTATTATTGAGCAAATCAAATGAAAAACTTCTCCTAAATGACGATGATGTAGAAGACTGCCGTTGTAATAATGGAGGTTTTCCAAGTACAGATTCATGGCTTCTTGCTAAAATTTGTAAAGCTGTGTCATAATTTGGCGGAGGGGTCATCGGAGGTTGGTCCTCGGATGGCAGCCTTAACAATCTATCCTAAAAAACATAATCCACATTAATATTATACTACATGTACCAGTAATATTTTTACATAGCATTTGGTGACCAAAATTTTTGTTCCTAATAGACATGTGTTCGGTTTATGCAAGTCATATTAACAAGTATTTCCTACATTGGGACTTTATTTAAAGTTTTATTTATACAGGATTCTGTTTTATTCAGGGTTTGGTTAAGACAGGTTTACTGTGATTAATCCTGATCTCATTATTGTTGTAAATATTTTCATCCTTTTTTTTTAAGAAACCTCCCACATGTCGGACCAGATTGGAATAAATTAAAATGTGAACAGTATGAACATAAGACTGGCACAAAGTGAATGACAAGAATTATAAAAGCTATTACTAATTTTGTTTAAAATGAAGTGTGAGTGATAGTTGTTTATCACCCAATTCGTTTCTAGCTATATCATGGTTAGAACAAGTTATATCCAATGAAATGATGATGATGTCTGATTTTTACTAGACCAACACACCTAGTTGCTTTTTTAAAGTGCTAATTCACTGAAACAACAGTCCATGTATAGACATGTCAGACACATTATCCGAGTCAACCAGTCTTTACTCTTACTCCTTAATGATGCATGCAGCTTAGCGGGGAAGCAGCAAATACTAAATTTATAGTCTTTGATTTGATCTGACCGGAGCTCAAACCCACAATCTACAGCACTTGAGATAAGCACGCTAACCATTACATAATCAATGAGGCTTAAATTGATAAAAACTGGTAAAAGCCTAGTTTCTTCATTACAGACAATACTAAATATTCTAATGCAATTACAATGTAACGCGTATTTTCATTGGCTCTCGAGGGCCGTCAAATCTGCAGTTGACAGGCCTGAAGGAATCATTCTATATTCCTACGCCAAATACACTTGTTTGTAAACAATATGGCTGACCCAGTTGCCGAAGCGGCAGCAGACGACGTCCTTCCTGTTCAGATTGAACGTAGGTTCAATAAACTAAGTACATTCCATTGTACACAGCTTAACCCCAGTCCCTTTCTTTCTGTTTTTCTGCATAGATGTGTTTATTCCAAACATAAAAGTACTGACAATTTGACGTGAAGTGGTTCGCTGCAGTGTGCACACTTCAAAGTTTTTCTCCCAATTTCAGTTTTGAAAATATAAAAATTATTTCAATATTTGGATACAATAAGTCCTACAAATGGTCATGATCAATGCCTAGATAAATGAATTGAAAAAACAGTCTGTTTCTATTTTCATTTTACAGAAAAAATGAACTGCAGTGCAAAAAAATGCATCATTTTCTTCCGTACAATGTTCGTCATGGCCCCAGTTCACGGTAGTTGTGCATTGATGTTTTCTCCCGTTGCTTGCAATGTTAGTATGGACACATATTCTATGACGAATTACAGAAAAGTAATGACTAAATTAAACGAAAATAATGTTACCTACAGTATGTTATACAAACTATGACTTCCATGAATTATTTTGATTCTAGTAGGAAAAATCGAACATATTTTGAATGGAAGTCAGTAATAAATGGAAATGCATATAATAACGAAATCCACTGACCTGAAGTTTACAGTAGTTTTCCTACATTGATAACTTTTTGGTGATGTAATTAAGTTACTGATATTTTCCAATTTGATGGCATTTTGCATTTAGCTACTTAAATAAGTAAAATGCTCACAAAATCGTAAAATAAATCAGTAACCAGTTTGTGTCAAAATGTGAGCGTTCCTTGTAAACTACGTCACTGGATGACGATAAATTACAAAAGTCAAAGTCGATAGATTGTTGTATTTTTTCCGGATGTTTTTTTTTTT
>MJUT01010799.1:265338-276331 GCA_002080005.1 Gigantidas platifrons | reverse complement strand
TATCGAACTTGACCTAGATATTCATGAGATACACTTACATACCAAACCTAGTTTCAATCTGACTATTTGTTCCCAAGTTATCATCTGGAAACCAAATATTTAGCAATTTTGAGGTATAAAAAGGGGCACAACTCTAGTAAAAATAGTCGAAAAATTGTCATTATCGAACTTGACCTAGATATTCATAAGATACACTTACATACCAAACCTAGCTTCAATCTGACTTTTCATTCACAAGTTATCATCTGGAAACCAAAAAGCACATGGACGGACGATACCCATTTCTATAGTCCCCTTCGACGAAGCGTCGGGGGACAAAAAGAGATATCATAACTGATTTATCACAAACATATATTTGATTCCCTTTTCAGGACCCGGATGGCTCAATGAGTTAGGTAGTTGGATTACCTAACAACTCATACAAGCCTATCATCAATACGGCTGTGGGTTCGTACCCAGCTTTGTAAATTACACAAAAGGTGCACTCGACTCGCAGCCACAAGTGATAAAGTATACCAGTTGCTTGCCCATGGCCGGTGGTTCTCTCCGGGTACTTCAGCTTCTTCCACCACTAAAACTGGTCGGCATGATATACCGGGTAGCTGAAATATTGCTGAAAGTGGCGTTAAAACACCAAAAATCAAATCAAAATCAAATCTAGGAACAAAGTAAGATTATTTTAGTAATTTATATATCTTATGTTACCCTATTCATTTGTGGTGTAGGAGGATACAATATTGTGTCTATAGCTTCATCATATGCAGGTGGTGGCTCATACAATGACACCCTCTCTGGATCCATGTCATTACTTAGTGACACTGAAAAATAACAAAATATTACAAAAAGAGACCTACTCTTGGCACATGTCATATGTCATATGTAGGTGGTGGATCATACAATGACACCCTCTCTGGATCCATGTCATTACTTAGTGACACTGAAAAATAACAAAATGTTACAAAAAGATACCTACTCTTGGCACATGTCATATGTCATATGTAGGTGGTGGATCATACAATGACACCCTCTCTGGATCCATGTCATTACTTAGTGACACTGAAAAATAACAAAATGTTACAAAAAGACCCACTCAGGCCATATGTCATTGATGTGGCACTATAAAATAAAAAAACAAATATTACAAAAAGAGACCCACTCTGTTTTCATGTTATTGCTGTGAAACATGCACTTCAAAATATCTCATAAAGAGGCCCACTCTGGCAACATGTCAAAGGAAGTAAACAAAATCTTTTGAGGATGTACAAAGCTAATCCTGTGATTCAATAATTATTTAATATGTAACCACTAGTTACGGTAATACCGTTTGTAAGCAGAGTTATCTTGATAATTTTGCCGATCAGAGTCATTTTAAAAACAAGGGCCATATGATATCATATGCAGATGCAAAAAATTGTTCTTTATGCACACATTTTCAGGACACCAAAATTTCAATTAGAGTATTTTATCTTGAGCAATGAAAAATGAATCATACTGTCAGTTCTACCCTTTCTATATTTGTCTTATTCTTGTTATATTGAAGATCATATCATAGAAGTCGACACCAAAATCCACTAGCCCTAAGCCCAGTCTAGTAAAAATTGGTTCATGCTTAAGTAAAAATTGCATAAAATTAGCTTAATCAAATAGAAAAATCTTCTAAAATGTTGTTTGGATTAGTTTGTCAAAATGTTTTTGGCACAGACTGACTGTGCACATTTTTATTAAAAAAATAGAATACATGTGGCCAGGGAGCAAAGGTGTTCAATGAGTTAAATGTGATGACATAGACAAGAAAGTCAGCAATTGGAAAATCCTGATGCAAATTATTAAGATGGATTCAAGATGTAAGGTACTTACAGGGTATCTACAATATGTGTGTAAATATTGGGCAAAGTCTTCCAGATATGCATTGAAAACTACCGGTATGGAGTCTTGTTATTCAACGTCAACTCAGCAATTTTCCAGCTATATCATGGCTAGAACCAGTTAATTTTCAATGAGATGATAATGAGGTCTGCTTTGTACTAGACTAACACACTTTGTTCGATTTTTATAGTGCTAGCTCACTGAACAGTCCGCAGGTAGACATGTGGCACCGCTTGGACACATTATCCTGATTCCGAGCCAACCAGTCTTTGTTCCTGCTCCTTAATGCTGTGTGCTTAGTGGAAAAGCAACAAATACCAATTTAATAGTCTTTTGTATGACCTGATCATGGCTCGAACCCACGATTTACCTCACTTGAGGCGAGCATGCTAACCATTACACCACCGCTGCAGAGAAAATTATTGATGGAGGTAGGTAGGTACATACAACCTACTGAAAATGTTGTGAAAAAATGCAAGGTTCACAAATTGTCACAATTTCCATAAAATTTGATTAGCATCATTAAAATGCCACATGCATGTCTTTAATATGGCCCTATAGATTGTTAACAGCAATGGTTTCACAGCTACAATGGGAGATAACTTCATGTGACTCTGGTCTTCTATAGGTTGTTTCCCATGACAAATCTATAAAATTGACAGAAGAAATATTACTTACTTTGGTTTCTGAGTCTGGCTCTAGAGGCAGTTCTCTGTCTTTGTTGAAAACAATACAATACAATAAGAAAGATGACAACAGCAATACCAACAACTATCATAATGAGAATGGTATTCTGGTTCATTAACTGTTCCTCTGCTGAAACAACAAACAATTTATACTAAATTCACATTTTCTTTTATATTTAGGGAATTTGATGTTATTGCTATGGAAATAAAACATTCCTGTGTATTTGTTGGGAATGGTTGAGGTATATTTTTGTGTCATTGAGAGAATGATTATTGTTTAACACCAACTCAGTAATTTTTCAGCTATGTCATGGCGAGAACAAGTTAGTTTCCAATGAGATGATGGCAAGATCCGCTTTGTTCTAGACAAACTTTATCACATAAGGTTATATCGAGTACACCTCGCCATGAATGGAGTTCGAACTCACAACATTGGTTGTGATTGGCACTGTTTGCACAGGTAGTTGTATATCCAACTACCATACGATAACCACAATGAGAGCCCCTTAATAAATATATGTAATTGATTGATTGATTGTGTTTAATACCACTTTTATATGCAATTGACATCAACTTGTAATTATAATGACTTGCTCTGACAATGTGTATCTTTAATTATGTAGTAAAGGTACAAGAATTTCTAAATGAATAAAAAATTTACTACTGCTTACGACAAAGATCTACTTTTGGTATACATCGTCCATCACTACAAGTTCTCTCCCCTGTTGACTCACAAAATGCTCTATCTGGTTCTTTTGGTACTGCTGATGTCATGTTGATTAACCTTATGGCACCTTTTAACCTGTTCATGATCAGGAATAAAAATTAATTAAAAAATCTGAAGAAACAAAATCTTTTTCCCCCCAGACATTTTGTGGTCATTATCTATTGATCTCTTTAATAACATAATGGATATAATGGAATATACATGTACACACTTATACATTATTAAATGGCAGTAAATTAAATCAGTGAAGTTTTGACCACATACAATGTAACAGGGCTCTCAATATTTTTCAAGTCTACCAGTACTTCACAATCTACTGGCTGTCCTTTTTTTTTAATTAAAATTTGAACAATTTTCATGAATATCGATCTTACACAACATTTTAAAATCTGAAGGTACCAAAGACCATTTTACTGTACATGTGGAGACAATAACTTTGGTCATAAAACTCTTGCAAAGAAAAAATATGTAACTTCCTTTGAAGTTTTGCTAAATACATGTATTTGTCTCCATATACAAATGTACTAGTATTATGAAGTCAATCTCATTAAAATTACATGTTTCTTTGATTTTTTTTTGGGGGGGGGATACACTAACAGCTAACAATATCCTATACAGGGTCATGTCAGGCAATCCCAGACAGCTATAACAAACTGACAGGTGAACTCCTACATGTAGTCAAGTGTACAATGTAAGTGTCTGAAAACCTTTAGGTTTGAGTACAGAGGCGCGAACTCACGACAGTGATGTTAGTCTTACGTCTGTAGTCAGATGTCAACAATAACCACTCAGATACCAAGGTTCTATTCATTTTATCACAACATGAAGGTTAATCAATGGTGATGCAAGAGAAGTATAAGTTAAAGAACAATCTATCACTACATAATCAGATTTATTGAAGAAATCAATAATGTACATCTGGTGAACATATTTAACATCACATTTTAAAAACAATTCCCACAATTTAATTCATTTTATATTCTAATAATATTGAGTCAAAATGAGTGAGTATTGTTTACTCAAGTAATATTTCACCTACAGTTTGTAGGGGGGTTAGGGTTATGGTGTTTCATCAGTATTTCAGTATTATCTTGGCAGTCAGTTTTATTAGTGGAGGAAACGGGAGTACCAGGAGAAAACCACCGACCTGTCACAAGTCACTGACAAACTTGATCACATACTGTATCCAGTACACATCGCCTGAGTGGGATTTGAACTCACAACTTTAGTGGTGATAGGCACTGATTGCATAGATAGTTGTAAATCCAACTACCATACGATCACAACCATGATGGCCCCTCTACAGATTTCATTGGCATGAACAATATTGTAAACAATATATAATAAGTCAGTATCTACATGTAGGTGAATATATAACATTGTCGCTACTCTAAGCCACATACTTTGCAGAGAGGCAGCAAGTTGCATGTTTGGTCAAAGTTCGAACATCTCTGTCTTCCAGCACTCGAGACGAGACTACTAGACAACCACGGCTAATGTCATCTCTTACTTTTATAATTGATTGAGCATTTAAAGGATATGCATGACAGTTGCTTCTAGCAACTTAGTTATTTCCTATTTACATTGCTACACAGTGAAACCTGTCTATATCATTGCTATACAGTGAAACCTGTCTATATCATTGTTATACAGTGAAACCTGTCTATATCATTGTTATACAGTGAAACCTGTCTATATCATTGTTATACAGTGAAACCTGTCTATATCATTGTTATACAGTGAAACCTGTCTATATCATTGTTATACAGTGAAACCTGTCTATATCATTGTTATACAGTGAAACCTGTCTATATCATTGTTATACAGTGAAACCTGTCTATATCTTTGTTATACAGTGAAACCTGTCTATATCATTGTTATACAGTGAAACCTGTCTATATCATTGCTATACAGTGAAACCTGTCTATATCATTGTTATACAGTCCTATCTACTGAATCCTGAGTAAACCGAAAACCTGCCTAAACCAGACAGACTTTACAGTCCCATCTACTAAATGTCTATGCAATTTGAACCTGTCTAAACCGAACAAATTCTTCAGTCCCAAAGGGGTTCGGTTTAGACAGGTTTTATTGTATATATATAAACACCAGTCCTCACCACACTTGTAAAAAATAGGGAGACTTTACTTTTCCCACAGAGAACATGAGGGAGAAGTGAAGGTATAACAGGGAGAATTCCAACAGCTTCATAGAGACATGTCTCCGCAATTTTTTTAAATTTGCATTTGAAGTGTGTCTTTGCTAATATCCTGTTAATATCCTTCAAATTCAATATTAAATTCATGTTTTGTATAATCATTATTGCTATTGATCTTATATTTGTTGATTTTACATTTGATTAATTTTGCCTTGAAATCTGAACGACATATGAATTGACATTTAAATGTTTGTTTCCTTCTCCTATTTCCATAAAAACATCCCCATGACCGCCATGTTTAAACTTGACCAGTTGATTGCTTAGCTTTGAAAAAGCTACAAATAACTGAAGTTTTGTTAAAATAATTAAAATATAACCCAATTTGGTACAGGAAGCGTCTGTTTGTATATTTTTAGATTTGGGATTTAATTTTTGCCTGGAATTTCGTCAGTACAAATTTAGAAGTTTACCGTGATTCGTTTGTGTCAACAAATTAAACCTCCTTGCTTGAATGAAGTCTTTTTCTCTTACTCTTATGTATCTTCCCATTGATTAGAATTGCTTTGTCAATCAGCTTTACCATAAAATGAAGGTTATTTCCAAGAAGAGCGACTTACAAAAAGAAAAAATGCACTTGATTTTAAATGGAATCGAAGGAACGAACTTCAGCCGATATAGGACGAGAATTTCGCCCACTTCATCTGGTTTGGTGAGCCTTGAAAACACACGTTTGTTGTTACTGGGTCCATAAAACTAACGGAACTGTTCTGACTGTCTTATTTTTTGTTTTTCAGTGTATTAATTGCTTTAACAAAATGAGAAAATATGAGGATGTACTACTGAATATCAAAATTGTAGCGAAATTATCTATTGCCATAGATTTAAATATATTCAACCTTCTGCTAGTTGATCTAGTGGAGATTTGTTTCTTTAGCTCAGTTGGTAGAGTAGTGCAGAAGGTATGGGGTTCATAATCATATCTAGTGGAGATCTGTTTAGCTCAGTTGGTAGAGGGGGCTCAATGAGTTAGGTCGCTGGATCTAACAACTCATACAAGCCTATCACCAATACGGCGTGGGTTCGCACTCGGCTTTGTAAATTACAAAAAAGGGTGCACTCGACTTGCAACCGCAAGTGATAAAGTTTACCAGTTGCTTGCCCATGCCGGCCATGGTCGGTGGTTATCTCCGGCTTCCTCCACCATTAAAACTGGTCGTCATGATATAGCTGAAATATTGTTGAAAGTGGCATTAAACACCAAAAATCAAATCAATCAGTTGGTAGAGTAGTGCAGAAGGTATGGGGTTCATAATATGAAAGAAGAGAATAATGGTCTTATTAGATCAATTTAATAGTCAATCTTGTTATTTAAATTACCTGCCAGTTCATCGTAATTAATCGTAATTTATCATCTATCTTTTAACAGCCTAATTATCTATTTTAGTAAAGCAAATTCAAGTTAATTCCAACAGAACATTAAGTCATTTCCCGTTAATGGTTAGTTCTACATTAAAATTAGAGACATAAAATAAATTAGATGGATGGCAAAAACTAAACCGATTGAAATATCTGACTTTCTTCTTCTTCCAAGAACAGATGTAGACTCCTAGGTTAGAGGGTAAAGCTTGCTGGGTTTAAAGTGCATGTACAAGTGTCCCATAGTGGTCTCGGGTCTGTTCGACCTACTTTTAAATATACAATGCTGTTGGTCTTTAAGACGCACCTAAGGATTCTTTCATTGATGGTGGCATTATTTGTAAGCATATATGTTTAATATTTTGCATGGTGAAAGTGTTTTGCTTAACCCCTGTCTGTACTTAATTTTATTAAAATTGATCAGCATCAGATGTATGTTTGTGGCATTGAATAGACCTACCCCCATTTTCAACAACAGAAATTGTGTCTGCCTTTTAGATGCTCTGATGATAAAGCGACCTTTAAAAGGTCAATAAAGATCACTTCTGGTTTATGCAAATCAGCTTAATTGTAGATTATGTGTAGTTGTCACCGACCCAAATTATTACCTTGAGTATAGTTCATTTCAATAAAGCATTTTAATATCTGTGTATTATTATTGACACACAGTTTTTTCTTAGCTGAGCAGACAAATTTTGTTTACAGAAGTAACAAACAATAGCATGCTTCTAAAAGCCAGACACGGCTGTATATATGTATATTTAAAGTGTATATATATTTACGAATGTGTTTGAATCAGATTAATAAAATATAGCATTTAAAATATTACACAAACTTTTGTCTTTTTTAATTATTAAATAAACATTTTTGTTTTTAACATTGATATACATGTAATAATTAATAGTGCTGACTGGTATTATTAGTTATCTTGGTGTAATCAGGGGTGTACGGAATTTCACACCGGTGTAAAATTCCGTACACCCCTGATTATGCCAAGATAACAAATTTATTTCTTATGAAGCTTTCCTTTACTTCTTTTGATTACACCAAGATAACGAATTTGATTTTTTGTTGTTGAAAAAGTACGGGGAAAAAAGTACACGAAAATGTATTTTATTATAACGTCATATCTTCGAAAAACAAGTAACGTTGTATATGAATCATTTCGGTTTGGGTGCTTTTGAAAAGAAGTTGAAGTATTTAGAGAAGACGAAAAAAGGCGATTGAAAGAATAAGAAGTATTTAGACAAAGAAGAAGAAGAAGAAGTATTTTCTAAAATTTCTGCTTCTGTATGGGAAGCAAATCTTTTCGTCGACATTTTCCTTTGCGTTGTTAGCAGACATAAATAAATAAAGTTATTTCCCTTTTACTGTCTACGCAAAAAACAAAAAACATAAAACAAAAAAACAGTGCATTGAGAAAAAGGCTATTTTGTTTTCGATTTTACATATATACAAAATCATATTATTGTTTATAATCATCAAATTTTATGTAAATGTATCATTTCATATCATACTATTGCTGTGCGTAGTTCAAAATTACTTTTTTATTTAATCCCGGGTGTAAATGGTTTAGCTGGGGTGGGGTGCTATTTACACCCTGGTAACTAACCAATCAGATTGCAAGATTCTTGCTTCATAAGAAATAATAATAAATATCTTTGATCACCTTTATCGTCTTAAAACACAAAAAAATATATGTAGGCCCCTATACAATTTTATTCAACAATATAATCTATATATAGCCCATCCAAGCTACATTTGTAACTGTATATTTTTACAGTCTATATATTTTGACATATAAACAAACTTGATAAACACCAAATAAATTATTTTTTATCTTAAAATATTGATTCACTACAAACAAATGACTGAATAAAAACTCAATATACAGACAATCATGACCCTTTAAACCAGAGGCTCCCAGGAGCCTGTAATCGCTCACCTGGATCAAAGCTGCTTTCAATAACAATGCAATTGCACTGTGGTGGTCATCTTGGTGGGAGTGCGTGACTGCCGGACACAATTTTGGAAAAGGACCATCGAATGACTATTCCATCAGGGTTTGGTTCTAATTGACCTACTGGTTCCAGACAATATGGTTTTTATGTGAATTTCCCATAGGGTCCTATGTTAAACTAAGTTCAGCTGTGCAGCCATCTTGGTCAGAGGGCGGGACCACCAGACACAATTTTGGAAGAGGACCATCCAATGAATATTTTATCAAATTTTCGTTCCAATTGAGCAACTGGTTCCAGACAAGAAGATTTTTATGTAATTCCCCATAGGGTCCTATGTTAAGCCAAGTTCGGCTGTGGGGGCCATCTTGTCCGAACGGCCGAACCACCGGACACATTTTTGGAAGAGAACCATCCAATGACTATTTCATCAAAATTTAGTTCTTATTGAGCAAATGGTTTCAGACAAGAAGATTTTGATGGGAATTTCCCATAGGGTCTTATGTTAAATTAAGTTCGGCTGTGGCGGCCATCTTGGTCAGATGTCTGAAATGCCGGACACAATTTTGGAAGGGGACCACCCAAAGATCATTTCAGCAAATTTGGTTGAGATTGGCTCAGTAGTTTCAGAGGAGAAGATTTAAAAAAAATTTCATTTTTTTCTATTTTAATTTTTATTGGAAGTCGGGATCACCGGACACAATTTTGAAAGGGGACCATCCAAGGACCATTCCACCAAAGTGACTCACCCAGGGACCATCCCTGTCAGGTTTGGTTTAATTTGGTTCAGCGGTTTCAGAGAATAAGATTTAAATGTGATCTTTTATCAAAATATGCCTAAATTGCATAATCGGTATAAATCGGCTGAAAGAAAAATTTCACAGAAAAACCCGGAATATATGTTAAATTAATCCTTGCCATGTAGTTGCAGTTAAAATTTGAAATCATTTTGACTTATACTAAAGGAGCAATGGACAATTAAAATTTCATCCCCTTTTTTCTATTTTTAGCTTGGCGGCCATCTTGGTTGGCAGTCGGGATCACCGGACACAAATTTGGAAGGGGGCCATCCAAGGACCATTCCACCAAAGTTTGTTCTAAAGTGGCCCAGTGGTTTCTGAGGAGAAGATTAAAATGTGAAAAGTTTACGACGGACGACGACGACGGGCCTTTGGCAAGGTGAGCTAAAAAGGGCAACAACTCCAAGATGGGTAATAATTGTGGGGTAGGTAGATCTTGACATGCTGCACATTTTTGCAGTTTCAACTTATCATCTATCTCTAATAGTTGTTGAAATAAAGAATGAAAAGTATTAAAATTTTGAAAATTTGATGAAAAAAGGGCAATAACTCCAAGATGGGTAATCAGATTTTCTTCAAAATTGCAGGGTTGGTAGATCTTGACATGCTGAACATGTTTGCAATTTAAACTTATTATTTATCGCTTATAGTTTTTGAAATAAAAAACGAAAAGTATTAAAATTTTGAAAATTTGATGAAAAAAAGGGCAATAACTCCAAGATAGGTAATCAGAGTTCCTTCACAATTGCAGGGTAGGTAGACCTTGACATGCTGCACATTTTAGCAGTTTAAATTTATCATCTATCTCTTATAGTTTTGGAAATAAAGAACGAAAAGCATTAAAATTTTGAGAATTTTATGAAAAAAAGGGCAATAACTTCAAGATAGGTAATCAGATTTTCTTCAAAATTGCAGGGATGGTAGATCTTATCATGCTGAACATGTTTGTTATTCAAACTTATCATCTATCTCTTATAGTTTTTGAAATAAAAAACGAAAAGTATTAAAAATGTGAAAATTTGATGAAAAAAGGGCAATAACTCCAAGATGGGTACTCAAATTTTCTTCAGAGTTGCAGGGTAGGTAGATCTTGATATGCTGCACATTTTTGCAGTTTCAACTTATCATCTATCTCTTATAGTTTTTGAAATAGAGAACAAAAAGTATTAAAATTTTAAAAATTTGATGAAAAAAGGGCAATAACTCCAAGATGGGTAATTAGATTTTCTTCACAATTGCAGGGTAGGTAGATCTTGACATGCTAAACATTTTTGTAGTTTCAACCTATCATCTATCTCTTATAGTTTTTGAAATAAAGAGCAAAAAGTATTAAAATTTTGAAAATTTGATGAAAAAAGGGCAATAACTCCAAGATGGGTAAT
>MJUT01010799.1:243318-265242 GCA_002080005.1 Gigantidas platifrons | reverse complement strand
AAAAGTATTAAAATTTTGAAAATTTGATGAAAAAAGGGCAATAACTCCAAGATGGGTAATTAGATTTTCTTCACAATTGCAGGGTAGGTAGATCTTGACATGCTAAACATTTTTGTAGTTTCAACCTATCATCTATCTCTTATAGTTTTTGAAATAAAGAGCAAAAAGTATTAAAATTTTGAAAATTTGATGAAAAAAGGGCAATAACTCCAAGATGGGTAATAAGATTTTCTTCAAAATTTCAGGGTAGTTAGATCTTGCCGTGCTGATCATGTTTACCCCATTTCAGATTTCTGATATAATTAACGGTTTTTGAGTTATTACCAAAAACGTGCAATTTTACCATATGTTCTATTTTTAGTAACAGTGGCCATGTTGATTGGTGCACGGCTTCACCGGACACAATTTTGAAACTAGACACCCTAGTGACGATTCAGACAAAGTTTGGTTCCAATTGGTCTGGTAGTTTCAGAGGAGAAGATTTTTGAAAAAGTTTATGACGGACAACGGACGCCAAGTGATGGCAAAAGCTCACTTGACCTTTGGCCAGGTGAGCTAATAATATACAGACAATCATGACCCTTTAAATAATATACAGACAATCATGACCCTTTAAATAATCATGTACATTGTAGCTACGCAAGATAAAAGAAACAGCATACAAATCACTGGTAAGACCTACAGTCGAATACACCAGTTCAATCTGGGATCCATACCATCAGAACAATAAGCACAGGCTAGAAATGGTACAACGAAGAGCGACGAGATATGTGACCAATCGTCATCACAACACATCAACCGTCAGCTCCATGATAGAAGATCTCAATTGGAAATCACTGGAAGATCGTAGGAAAATAGCGAGATTATTAATTAACAATGATGTACAAACTGGTAAATGGATTGGTACTAGTAAATACAGAGGATCGTCTAATTCCACCAGACAGAATATCCAGAAATAACGACACTAAAGCATACCAAATACCATCTTGCAGAACAGAAATAAGAAAAGAATCCTATTTTTCTAGAACCATCAGAGACTGGAATGCACTACCGGACAACTGAATCACCATCGGGAGCCTTGAAACCTTCCAGGCCCACCTTCAGGATCTATTCTAAACCACTCCAGGATGTTTTTATCTTCACTGTATATATGTAAAGCACTTAAAAAAAAAATCAAACTCAATGTATATATTTCATGGCAGAATAATCAACGAATTGATGGTGGCCGCATTCTGGTAGAAGTAGAAGTACATTGTACATGTACCAACAAAATCTGTGTTTGATTGCCATTTTTTAAATTAAGATTTTTCTTACACCTTCACCGGCCAGTAGCACAGAGAGGATCAATCCTGCTAGCAGAACTTGTGGCAATAGTCATGGTCCTGGAGTATTGTATAAGGGAAAACTTTTACAACATGGTTAACACTCTAAAAATATTCTCTGACAGCCAGAGTGCAGTAGGACTCCTGACCCTAAACTGGACACCAAAACACTATATCGACATTATCAGAGATATCAAAGAAATATTGAAGATCTAAAAAAAAAAAAAGGCATGATGACCACCATAATATGGACACCAGGACATGCAGAAATACAGGGGAATGACGAAGCTGATATCCTAGCTAAAACAGCAGCTATAGAAGCAAAGAAATTACCACCCGAAGATAATGTAATAACCCTACAGGACATAAAACAAAGTGTACATAAAAGTACACTGATTAAATGGCAAAGACGATGGGACATTGGAGAAAGGGGAAGAGAACTGTATGAAAAAGAACCAAGAATCAAGAAAAACATACTATATGATCACCCGTCCAAAGAATATTTCAGTATTCTCACACAATTAAGAACAGGATACTCCATACTAAACAACTACAAACATCAAACAGGCCAAACCAACACTACAAACTTATGCCTGTGTGGCCAGAGAGAAACAGCATCACATTTCCTACTAGAGTGCCAACTATATGAGAACGACAGAGAAGAAATGATGATAAAGTTAACGAAAGAAGTAGGAATTAGAAAGATCAACATGGCCACCCTACTAGCACAATTGGAGGATGAAAATATAGAGGAAACCTAAAGTAAACTACGAGTAGTGGCAGAATTCATCAACCAAACAGGCCGCTTCAAAAATAAGACTCAATCCCAATCTTAAAAACCGTACCAACACACAAGCACTGAGAGAAAATTACAGAGGGAACAAGGCACAGTGGAGAAAACTACAGCACCAACGAGACAAGTTGTGCCATAAAGCCATAAGATTGAGGATAGATCGTTTATTATTCCTAAAGAAGTATATCAAAATAATGGCAAACGGACCGCCAAGGGCAAGGCGAAAATAAATAAAGGCAAATGGAACTGCATTCTGTTTGAGTGAAAAATGTTTAATTTTAGAATAAATTCTTGAACATGCAAATGGTCCATCATATTTCTATAAATTTCTACTGATTTGACCAATATATAAACTGAGTGTGTCTGTGTACGACTTGGGGTCGAACTGGTTTGTGGTCGGATCGACCTGATACCTATGAGTGAGTGCATGTGTTTACATAACATTATTCGATCCCCTACGTTATTTCTGTCACGTTTTTATAAATTCGCTAAATATATATCATGTGGGTTGGGTTTGTACCAAAATATGTAGTTAATTTACATTTCATATAAAGCTAAAGTTGAAATCTATTGATTTCTGTTTCCTGAAAACAGTCGACTGTTCAAACATAATAAACAACTTTGTCTTTGACCATATCGGTCGTTTTCCTTATATATTGTAACAAATAAATGGCGAAACCAAATCCGTAACAGGCATGAATAAAAGTTTGTTTGGAGAATGAGAGCATTGTAGAAATGGTATTTAGAAAAACCAAGTGGAGAATGTTGCATCAAATTGGAATTAATTAGTTAATTAGCTATGTTTTCAAGAGCAAACCCACAGGCAGTCTAAATTGTTGTCTGTTTTGTACTTTTAATCCGGAAATTACTAACCCGAAGTCGGTTTTTATTTAATAAATCAAAGGTACTTCCGGTAAATGGAAAACGTGTGAAACAAAAAGTTTTATATGCAAAAATCTTTAAAGAAAGAAACAAGAGCAATTTTCTGTTGATGAATTATTTAACAATCTTGCATCTCTGAGTTTATGGTAAGATTAGTATGAGTGAATACAAATCAAATATTTTATTAAACCACAGTCGCTTGAATTTCAATGATTAAATAAAAAAAAAAAAAAAAAAATATTGTATATATACAATGTAGTATATAGGGGAAGTTGTGAAATGCATTTTTGCGCCAAAATGTAAATAATCGTCATTATGCCTAAACGGACGCAAAGTGGTACGCTACGTGGATATTTTTCTACACTGGACATGTTTTTTTTATACATCCGTATTGTAAGAACCTTCATTCCGAGCATTTTACAAACGTATGGGCCATTTTTTCACTGACGTTCAACCTCTTGAGTTCGTTACAGTCGCCATAGTGGTATACTCATCATCAGTGAATGAGAAATAATATTTCAAAGCATCTGTAAAATCATAAATTTAGCGGTAAGTACTTCATATGAATATTACTCGATTAATTAGATCATTTGAGAAATTTAGAAAGCAATATTTGACTGTTCAATGTTTCGCTTGTACGAATATAAGGGGAGATAATCTACAAAGTTGAAATGGCGCAAAATATGAAAATGACACAAAAATTCGATGAAGATGTTTTGCAACTTGTTTCATGGTAAGAAAAACACAGCAAAACCTTGCTTCTGCATACATTTTAAGTAGGGGTACACAACTTTACCTATGTGCTAGATATTTTGAGTCCCTTGATGTCTTGTCCTGATCCGGAAAATTGCCGTTGTTGACTCGAAATTAGAAAACTTTTCATTCACTGCGGATGAGTACCACTATGGCGACTGTAACGAACTCAGAGGCTGAACGTCAGTGAAAAAATGGCCCATACGTTTGTAAAATGCTCGGAATGAAGGTTCTTACATTACGGATGTATAAAAAAACATGTCCAGTGTAGAAAAATATCCACGAAGCGTACCACTTTGCGTCCGTTTAGGCATAATGATGATTGTTTACATTTTGGCGCAAAAATGCATTTCACAACTTCCCCTATATACTATAATATATACAATATTTTTTTTTTATTTAATCATTGAAATTCAAGCGACTGTGATTAAACGAAATCCTGGCGCAGTCACTAGACTCAACCAGTTTCAAAACTTTTTACCAGAAAACCCCATTCGTCTCTCACAATAGCTACATTGTATGTGTAACATTGAAGGAGTAAAATCTAACAGTCAATATCTGTTACAACTATGTAAAACTTATGATATAGTTTGCCTACAAGAACACTGGCTATATAGCTTTCAACAACATGAACTTGATCAATTTCTCCATAGCAAAGACTCTACCATACGTAGTGTGGATAGTACTGATGAAATTTCTGGAATAAATCTCCCACGGGGAAAAGGAGGTGTCTCTATTTCATGGCCTTGTGACATCACTCACATAGTCAAAAAGTTAGATGAAGGAAATGAGTGTATCGTTGCAATTGAGGTAAATACCGAAACCAAAATCTGTATCATCTGTGCATACATGCCAACACACAATACCTCTGTAAATTTGGTAGATGAATATGCCAACTGTCTGGATATACTATTCAATATAATTTCAAACTATGCAGATACTCATAAAATCATAATTACAGGAGACCTCAACGCTACCTTACTAACATCAAGGAAATACAACAAACATGATGAGATTCTTAAGATTTTTGTATCAGATATGAACCTACATGTCTTTAACTCAAATAAATCTACCTTCTTTCATCATGCTGGAGGTTCACAATCACAGATAGACAAAGAACTTTTAGACAACTATGTAATACATGAAAAAAATTGTATTAATACCTCTAGCCATACTAGTGTCAGTGCTACAATAAGCACAAAAATGAGCAGAAAGCCAAAAAGTAATACAAAAAATGGAAAAACCCACAAAAAGCTGTGGTCGATGTGACATGAATAATCATCAATATAGACAACCCAGCAAGCTTTTATTATGAGGTAACCAAAAGCTTAGAGCATTACAATCTACCAAATATCAAATCACTGATGGACCATCTACCAAATAAACTGTCTTGGAAGCACCAATATAAAACTGCAGTGAACAACTATTGGACAAAATTATTCAGAGATGAGTCAGAAAATAGAACGACCCTTCAATTTATGAATTTTAACGAAACACAAATTGGAAAACCCCATCTACTCTCAGGGGTGTGGAATTGCCATGCCCGACTCGTACATAGAACCTGCCGTACAAGTAGATTTTCCTGGCTAGCTTGTCCGGGGACAAGTAAAGAGCAACAAATAAAAATAATTTCTTATCAAAGTATTCTGGAAAGACAATTTCTCAAATGATATTATGTCGTAAAATATTGACGGTTATATGGATAAATGTTTTATGTGTTTTTTTTTTTATTGGAAACGATCGCATCAGTGGTGTTCCGAAAGCAGCTAAAAATAACCAGAATTGTACAATGATAATTGTACTGCATTTACTTAGCGAAAACCGGGACCGTGTAACAGGTTTTTATTGATGTTCTGAATGCGACGTTTCCTTGCTTGTCATGGCTTTTCGTAAAAAAAAAACAGGGCCTAACATCCGTGAACATACATTGTATACTACAAATCGGATTGCAGTCGTTACAATGGATAAATATTTATTAATAATAAAAAAGACTGAGAAAGGTTCTGGTCACAATGAGAAAGTTAACAAACGCAAAACTCCAGCGGAAAATTACACACAATTTGAGGGAAAATACCCAACAGCGGCAACAGACTCTTCAGTCAAAGTGGCTAGCTGATTTCTCATGGTTGATGCTGGATTCTGATATTGTCTCATATTGCAATATCTATAGGAAATATTTTGATTTTGCTGACCGGAAATCATTAATGGTTATTGGCAAAATCGTGGACAGAATGGATACTTATGGCTTATATTCCCATGCACATGGACACAACTAAAACGGTTTGATGGATAAAGCCATTGCCAAGGTTAATCAAAATGAACTTGATTGATATGAGAATTTTTTTCAACACAGCTTATTCTGCATCTAAAAACGACCGGCTATTCTCTGACTGGACATTCCTATCTGAAATTCAAATTTAAAATGGTCTTCATTTGGGCAGTGATCACTTAGGCAGGGATGTTTGTGTTAACTTTATTAAAACTATATTTCAAATTTTACGCAATGATGTAATAGACAATATAAACAAGTTCAATTTAGTTAGCAACTGTGTTTGCAAGTATCAAATGTTTATATAAAAAAACAGGACAAGTAGGATTTTGTCCGGACAAGTAACTTTTTTCAGATAACTTGCCCGGGGACAAGTAGAATATTTCAGTATTTCCACACCCCTGACTCTGGAAAATTATAGGCTCTTCTGTTACTGAGGTCAAAAGATCAATTACACACTGTAAAATAGCAACTGGTACATATCTACTCCAAAGCAATATTTCAAAATTCTCAAATAAACAGGAAGACCCAACTTGTCGGCTATGTGGCCTGGATGAGGAAGATACCATACATTTACTCACTAGCTGCACTATGATGCACCAGGAACGTAAAATCCATTATAAAAAAACTGAAAGAAATTACTATCAAAGGGACAAACATATTGGACAATCTGTATGGAATAACATATTCTCAAATTCAAAAGATATCACAAAACTAATCGTAGATGCCAGCAACTACCACTACTTTTTCAATTCAAAAACTGCTCTCGTGGAGGTGGCAAAGGTAGCTAGCGACTTGTGTTCGGCCTTACACATTAAACGGATCAAACTAAAGAACGATTTCATCAAGTAGTCCAGATCAACAGCATGGAAAAATATGTTTTATATTTTAATCGTAAATGAGTGACAGCAGACTAGATCAGTTTTTATTTTACTTAATAATAACATTATACGCAATTAACTGTTTTAATGCTAAACGTAGAATAGTGTGCTTTTAATACACTCTAGCATTTTAAACCATCACTAGTGCTTTTAGATGTGAGTGGATTCCCACATAAACATTTTATATATTCGCACGTAGTCATATTCTTAGATGTAGATAACCTGCTTTGCATGAACCTTTTATATCGTTGAACTTTTAGTGCTGTATATATCTCATCAGTGGTGTGCATGGAGGCCAGACGACTCATTTTATATTATTTATCTTTTAAATGTATATATAAGAAGATCTTTTATAGAGTTTAACCGCGATCGTCCTGTATACATAATTTTTTACAAGTTTTAACTTGGTGTTCCTAATTGGAAGGATTTACTGAAGAAAGAAAGAAAGAGTACGGCAGTAGTTAGTGATTATAATCTATTTCCCGTATGTTATACTATGCATGCCTTGGAAATAATAATGATCTGAAGGTTGTTATAATATGGATTAGGCACAGCCTACAGGCGAGCATCGCATCTACGCATACATGTACATGTATTTTACTAGTCTATGATTATGAGTCAAACGTCTATCATCATTTAAAAAAGTATCCTTTTCATCCGGGGTCGTGTTGCTCATGTGTGTACATGTTTTGTGCTGTCAGTTCTTTGTTTCCCTGGTTTGTACAGAGTTCCTGAAAAGTGTCGTCGGATTGGCCGACAAAAATTTATTCTTCTTCTTCTGGGTATAGTGCATAACCAATAAAGTATTCTCACACTTTTGGGTGGGGGTGATGTCTATGTACAGTGCAGGTTAAAAAGATATTTAAGTTGTTTCAAAGCCTGCCCTTTTAGATAATGTCATTAATAGTAAACATTAGAGTTAAATCTAAAGCAAAGTAGCATGGCGCCGCACCATGCCCCCTTTGTCTATAATAAGTTCCCTATTCCGATTTCGTTCTCAACTCTCGCTAAACTGTCCACCATTTTTGTTGTTTACACCTGAGAAATCAACATACGGGCATTCTTTATGTAAATATTCATAACCTACATACAGGGATTTTTATGTAAATTTTCACAATCCGCCATCTTGACCTATAATCAGGAAAAAAAAAACTTTCGTCATTGACGATTGATTTTCGAAAGTGACGAGTATTTCCCGTAATAGTTATGACATGTATTTAAATTGGACATAGTTTTGTAATCGTCACTTTGATTAAAGATACCAATGGCGCGAGTTCGCAATCCACCGAAGCTACTTTTAACCAAACAAACTTTTGATGTATTTAATCTCATTTCTGTGAAATGAAATCTTAGTTCTCATATTTAATATGGTCATTTATATGCAAAGGTTGGCCATATCCATTCAATTCGGTTGTTTCGAATCATTTCCATTCCGTCAAAATTTTCGATGGAACTGCTGGCCCTGAGCTTCCGGTGTCAATGTACACAACAAAAACTCCAATCGATATGTGCCGTTTTAACGTTCGATTCTCAAGTTAAAAATATCTTAACATTTTCTGTAAAAGACAGATATCAATTAAATTATTTTATTTGTATCAAAGACTTCAACGCAGAGACAAATAATTCTTTAAAATTAAATTTGTTTTCTTTCTTTATTTGCGGCTGTCAGCATCATGAAAGGAAAACGATCTGCCTTTATGTATATATTTCTTATATAAGACAGATAGTGGGGTACCGAACACCAATATTTATTCAGCGGTTTCCTTGGCGTCTCCATATTACAATTACTTATAATCTACCGCATCAACGACTATGATATGCTGACGTTGTCACAGTAATAGCGTAAACACCGGAAGTCGCCTGCCAATTTGTTCAGACGTCAAGACACGAAAAAGACGGAACGTGGTCGGAATTGACATGATTCGAAACAACCGAATTCGTTGAAATGCACTGCACGAGGACGCATATAAGTTTTTTTTATATATTGATCAGCATCCGGATAACAATTGCGTTCTATTTATAGAACTATTTACAAACAGACTCGTGTCTGCAATTAAAAAAAAATAACTACAGTATTTTTATTCCAATTGTTGCAATTTGATTATGAGGTCTGAAAAATAATTACCGGTATTTATTTACAACTTGCTTCAGTTTTTGACGTTTGTTCTATACTGATTTCCTACAAAGAATCTAGATAGAAGTTGGGCAAACTGGCAGAATTTTTTTTTCTGCTGAAGACTGTACAAATTATGAGTTATTACCATTGTTGTGGTATTAGACCAAAGCACAGTAACATTTCAAAAAGGATGGGGGAGGGGGTTATTACAATTTGTGTGGTATTAGACTAAAGCACAGTAATATTTCAATGGGGGGGGGGTATTACAATTTGTGTGGTTTTGAGATCAAAATAGTGGCAATGTTATGTTTTATCAGTTGGTTGTTAATTTGCAGAGTATGTTCCCATCCTAGGAGGTTTTCAATCTCCATTACTAACCAATAAGGCAATGTAACTGATTATAAGATTAAGCTCATTATATTCTTGTTTATTCATAATTATATAAAAAAGATCTGTTCTGCAAAAGTGACTATAAATGGTCTCAAAATCCTGGCTAAATCCCTGGTACATGTACTTCAGGGTATATTGTTTTTTTTACTTAAGCTATCCATGACTGTCTGATAACTTTTAAAGTGTATAACAATGTTATTGTTGAATTTTGCAATGCTGTCTTTATTGTGATAAGGTTTTTGTTTTTATTAAATAATATTATGATGAAGAAAACATTTTTTTTGGTTTTATTTAGCCATTTATTGAAAGATATCATGAAGGCATTGTAACTTGGACCCATTGAGAACAATTTAAATTGTACATCCGGACTGTTCCATTTACACATATAAGGTACCCTGTACCAAGGGAAGGCACTTTCAAAATAGGGGAACAGCCCATAGAAACAATTTAGGATTTGGGTTTTCTATATATTTAGATTGAAATTCTGATACAACCACACATAGCAGCAATTTAAAAATGTCTTCCCCAGGTGGCTTACATGTTTCAATGGAACAGCCCTCATGTGCAATGGTGAACATAATGAAGTGCCCTTTAACAACGCTCATCGCGATCGAAAGTGCCCTTTTATACAAAAAAATGTGTGCCCTTTTCAGATCCTAGATTGAACACTAAAACATGCATGATTAGTCAAAGTCAAAAATGTATATAAATATGCAGATTAAGCTTACAATGGATGAACATCATGAGACAACGATCACATGAAATTACAAATACAAGTAACAATTGCTGTTCTTCATCTTAAGCTGGACTGCTAGAAATGACCCACCATTTTTTCAAAACGACCCCCTGATTTTAAGCCAAAGGGACCCATGACCCCATCATGTCAAATTCTGGAATGAACACTGTGACATGCTGGTCTGTACTTCCTGTCAGGAAAGTGTTATAAGCCCGTTGTTGCTCGTTGTTGTACTTTGCAGTTATCAGATATATCAGTTTCTGAAACTACGATTGTCCATTTTTTAAATAAATTAATCACTTTATGTAAAGAAGCTGTACAATTTCCTTTCTAATTTTTTGGGGTTATTTTTAAACTGGATAGTTATTTTTTATTCAAATTAAAAGGCTATTTCCACTTGTACAATGTACTTCACTCAGTGTCCATTCTATGCCGAAACTTAGAATCCATTTCCGGTTGGTATTGATCATATATTGATTCATCTCCTTACACACATGTTGCTGTTTAGCTCGCATCTGGCGATGCTCGCTATAAAAGCCTTTTCAAACAAACTGTTAAAAAATATCAGATTTCAGATAAGATACTTTGGGAAAATGAAAAATTGCTTGATCAGAAAATAATGTACAAAAATGTATAAGAAAAAATATGTTTGAAAATGTCAGACATTTTTACATTCATGATATTATTTTCAGATACAATGACAGAAGTAAAATCAGCAGTAGAATTGATGACAGATGTAAGAAGTAAAACATCAGATGTTATACAACACATAGATAACATTTTAAAGAAAGCCAAGAAAGGATTGTATGATACATCAAAGGTATATTGATTGATTAATGTTTAACACCAACTTTAGCAGTATTTCAGCCATATCATGGCATCAAAGATATACTATTAGTACTGTACTGTTGAATATAACAAGGATGAAAAAGAAAAAATACACTGAAGCTTACATTTGTAGCTTGTCTTAACTTAAACCTGAACCCAGAATAAACTGGAATTGTTTATAAACCAAACCCTGAAAAATCTTGAAATTTTTATGAACTGCACCCGGATTATACTGGAATTCTATATAAACTTACATTAAAACCCTGATATGTGAATATATTAGAATCTTTTATATACCAAATCCTGAATAAACTGGAATCTTATATTAAGCGGAAATTGCATTAAATTCTTAAATAAAGCCTGATAATTTAATGTTATTATCTTTCCCTTGGATATTGTTTGTTTTTTATTTGCTTGCAGTTTATGTAAATATATTTAAATTGTTTTTATTCATTTTTAATTTTAACATGGACATCTTATTTTTAGGGAATCAGTTTCTTAGAAATAAAGTACCAGTTGTTATTGAGCTACCTGATAAACTCTACTAATTTATTTTGCCGGAAGGTCAGCGGCCAATCTATAAATGAAGATTTATCTATAGACAGACTTGTAGAGATACGAACGGTAAGCCAGCAGCTATATAATCTATTGATGTTTAACTATAGATAGAGCTGTAGAGATAAAAACAGTATGTTGGGAACTATTTATTGAAGTTTAACTATAGATATACTCATAGAGATGGGGACCGTCATGATCGTATGGTTGTTGGATTTATAACTATCTATGCAATCAGTGCCTATCATCACTAACGTTGTGAGTTTGAATCCTGCTCAGATGAGGTGTACTCGATACAACATTATCTGATACAGTTTGTCATTGACTTGCAACGGGTTGGTGGTTTTCTTTGGATACTCTGCTTTCCTCCACCAATAAAACTGACCGCCACGATATAGCTGAAATATTGTTGAAAGTGACATTAAACACCATAACCCTAATCTCTAACCCATAGAGATAAGAATTACAAATGGTAGATCAGGTATCAGACAATGGAGATTGGTCGCGTTAAATTTGCCTTGAATCATGTTAATTTTGTGTTAGATAGTCCCCAATTTATTTAACATCAATTTCTAAAAACTAATATTTTCTTTGGTCCATTCAAGAATAAAACCGATATAATTTACTAAGCTGAATTTGAACTGTTAAGTCTGTCAAATGTTTCAAGCATTTTGATAAATGCATAACAGATAATGTGTGAAATATTAATAGTATACTGATTATAAGTGGCAAATAGATGCATGTTTACATTTTCTCCTGTTTACAAAACTTTCCATGAAATTGAAAAACTGATAAAACATTTCATCAGTTCTGCCGAGACTCAAGTCACCAAAGTTTAAAAGTATTCATATCATTTTTATTCCAATGTTAATATTAAGCTTATAAATACTTCTATGTCAATATAAAATGAAATGAAAATTAAGAGAGGCATCTATTCAAATGTCATATATGTAATATACAGCAAGTTACTGGTACCTATTTCCTATCAAGCAAGGTGTACTTCACACAACATTATGTGATAAAGTTTGTAAGTGACTTGTGGCAGGTTGGGGGTTTTCCCAGGGCCCTCTGGTTTCCTCCACCAATAAAATTGACTGCAACGATATAAGTGAAATATTGTTGAAAGTGGCATTAAACACCATAATCCTATCCCTAACCCATTTCCTATCATGAATTGTAGATCATATTTTGTACCTGTACTTTTATGTACTTTTCTTCAACGATTTAATTTCAGGTATTGGAGAAAATGAAGCCAATTGACCAGAAATTAAAATACCAGATAGATAAGATGATAAAGACAGCAACAACAGGTGGTTCAGGTAATTTGATAGTGGAGTTATATATTCACGAAGAAAACCACCATTACAAAAATGAAAATTTTCTTTTCAGCATAACTGACTCAAAGGGCCATGTTAGCTGTTGCCATCACAGTAAATTTTTCACAATATTTCAGATTATCATAGTGTAAGGAAACTTTTTCATCCATTAATAAAGAATTATGGTAATTCATCAAAAATCTAAGTTGTTATGTTATCAATATTAATTTATTCGTATGGTGTTTATTTATAATTTTAATTTCATTGTCAATTGAATTCATGATTTTAAAGACACAGACAGTTTCTTTATATACCCTCATAGTAATGGTAGAAATTAATGTTTTATCACAGAAGAAAGATATTTTATAAACTCTTCTTATGAAATTTTTTTTTTCTTGGCAGACGAGTCTGATCCACTGAGATTTAAAGCAAATCCTGATAATTTTACAAACAAGGTAAGATTTACTAGTATAGGAATCTTACCACCACAAACAGTGTTGATCACAAGATTAATGTTTATATACCAAATAAAAAACTTTAAAGGCATACAGGCTGTCAGAATTGAATTTGTTTGTTTATATTAAAAGTTGCCAATATTCGATGTTTTATACTAATAAAATGTTCTGAACAAAAAGCCAGGTTTTAAAAATATGTTATAATGTCGTGTGTGAAAAGAATTCTTGGTGGAATTGCCATTAACACGACCTAATTATATGTTGGTTGCAGTTCCAAAGTTTGACGAACACTGATACCTGCTATAAATAACCCAGAAAGCATGTTGCATGTAAATTCGTTAATAATTTAAGAAATATATCTATGAAATTGAACCTGGGGTAATCAGTTAATATTATATAATGGTATTTAGTAAGAATGACACTTAAAATCAGAAATATGTGATGAAATCAATAAAAACAAACCCAAACTCTGCAAAGGGGCCCGATAAAGGGAAAATTGTAAACAAATTGTATTGCATATTGTTGACAACACTTGAGTTGTCTTGATTATATTTTATTTAGTAAAAAACACATGAAGTTCATAATTTTAGTCTCTAATTTAGAAGAGATATCACCTAGCGTTTTCTCCTGAAAAAAAGAATATATAAGAAACTACTATGCAATTTTACTGTCAAAATACAATTCGGCCAAAAAAAGATACTAAATTATGCTTACATGATGAAAAATGAAGTAGGTCGGTATAACATCTTTTTCAAATTTTTACACAAATCTTGCTGAATCCTCCTTTTTGTGTCTTTTTCGTGCAGAATCCGTCAATGTTTTTGTTCTTCCACGATTCAATTTGTGCCATGTGCACCTTTTCTTCATCAACAAACAATTTCGCACATGCGCAAACGCTTTCCCGCTGTCAGGTCGTATGAATATTTCGTGGGTCAACATTGAATTCTTTACTGGATGCAAGAAAATAAAACAGCAACATATTTCCTTCGTTCTAGGCTATTTACGTATGATATTATGAAAAATTTCAACTGCAATTAGTATAAAACATCAAATATTTGCACCTTTTAATATAAGAAAAAATTCAATTCTGACAGCCTGTATGCCTTTAATATGTACACAAATTAGTAGTAACATTTTTTGAGATGTTATTAACATCAGAATAGAAATATTACCATTTAAAATGGTAACAGATATGAAAGGACACCCTGTATGTACAATCAGACCTTGTTATCTCAAGTTTGTATCCATGGATACTGGAAGGAAATGTTTAGTTTGTTCATAGGAGCTTATATTATCAAGGATAACTTAGATATTCAGATATTTCAAATTATTGGTAATTTATGCACTTTTCCTTTCATCTTGTTGAGGGATATTGTGAGTAACAACCAACTGACAGATACTGGATATTATCATCCTTCCCTCCCGCTATATCACCCAGCTGACAGATACTGGAAATTATCATCCTTCCCTCCTGCTATATCAACCAGCTGACAGATACTGGAAATTATCATCCTTCCCTCCCGCTATATCAACCAGCTGACAGATTCCCTCCCGCTATATCAACCAGCTGACAGATACTGGAAATTATCATCCTTCCCTCCCGCTATATCAACCAGCTGACAGATACTGGAAATTATCATCCTTCCCTCCCGCTATATCAACCAGCTGACAGATACTGGAAATTATCATCCTTCCCTCCCGCTATATCAACAAGCTGACAGATACTGGAAATTATCATCCTTCCCTCCCGCTGTATCAACCAGCTGACAGATGCTGGAAATTATCATCCTTCACTCCCGCTATATCTACCTGCTGACTCCATAAGCAAAACTCGTATCAAAGTTTGCTTGAGCTGAGCAGGACTTATCAACAGTCAGCAGGAGTTATCACCAAATTTTCCCAACATTTAAACGATAATTCCTGTGAAGATGACAAAAGTAAATAAAATTCATCAACACCATTAGCTAGTTCACATTATTTTTTAAAACATATACATTGTATCAAATTAGGAACTGTCGTGTCAGCAATATCAACAAACATCATCCTACAAAAATGTACTTTACACAATTCTTGATAACCTCTGCTGAGATGTCATAATTTTTACGTCATAAGGGAGGTCGCGAACTTTGTGTTTTCTAAAACGGAACGGCATTGGTAAACAAAACCTTTAATGAAAATGGGTAACTTTGATGTTTGTAATAAAAAAACAAAAAACAATGAATATCACCATTAAAGGAAAAATGCAACAATCTTAACATTTATATAAACCTGTAAAAATGAATGGTATATTTGCAAACTACTTATGAACTACGCTTTTGGGGAAGCGTATTTTGAATATTTCGAATCATGTAATTTTTCCTGCGAAAATACAAATATAGATCAATCCGTGGTTATGTTTGATTTAAGGATGATAAACATGTCATCTGAATGTGAATATGATTGGTGCTGAAAAAAATCAGCCTGCTCAATAGAATATGAAGTTTGTGACTCGTTCGCTTCGCTCACTCGCCAACAAACTTCATATTCTGGCTCGGCAGACTGATATTTTCGGTATCAATCAATTCACATCCAGATAACATATACATGTACTTATCAGTCAGTGTGGCGTCAAACATTACATTTGTTGTGAAGGTCTTGACGTACATTATCACAAATATCACAGCTCATTCTATCAGACTCGTTAAGATAATGAATGTCTGCCGTTATTCTAGTTGCAAAATCATTGGTCTCTTTAACTTTGACACAAAGTTGTTTAACTATAGGTCAACTATATTGAAGTTAGTGTTCTACTAACTAATATGTGTATGTTATCTGGATGTGAATTGATTGATACCGAAAATATCAGCCTGCCGAGCCAGAATATGAAGTTTGCTGGCGAATGAGCGAAGCGAACGAGTCACAAACTTCATATTCTGTCGAGCAGGCTGATATTTTTCAGTATCAATCATATTCATAGTCAGATGACATATTTATCATCCTTAGATCAAACATAAACACGAATACATCAATAGGTTTCTATATTTGTATTTTCGCTGGAAAAATCACATGATTCAAAATATTCAAAAGATGCTTCCCTAAAACGTTTTCAAATATACCATTCATTTTTACCTGTTTATATAAATGTTAAGATTGTTGAATTTTTCCCTTTAATGGTGATATTCATTGTTTTTCTTCATTACAAACATCAAAGTCAGCAATAGGATTCACCCATGTTCATTAAAGGTTTTGTTTACCAATGCCATTCCAGTTTAGAAAACATGAAGGTCACGACCTCGCTTATGATGTAAAAATAAAGTAGTCTCAGCAGAGGTTATCAAGAATTGTGTAAAGTACATTTTTGTAGGACGATGTTTGTTGCTATTGCTGACACAACAGTTCCTAATTTGATATATATATTTAAAAAAAATAAAATGTTAACTAGATAATTGTGTTGATGAATTTTATTTACTTTTGTCATCTTCACAGGAATTATCGTTTAAATGTTGGGAGAATTTGGTAATAACTCCTGCTCACTGTTGATAAGCCCAGCTCAGCTCACGTGAACTTTTATACAAGTTTTGCTTATGGAGTCACCATGTAGATATAGCGGGAGGGAAGGACGATAAAGATATTTACCAACTTAAATTTCGGTTGGTTTGGTGTTTAACTCGATTTTCAACAATATTTCAGTTATAATTGTGGCAGTCAACTAATTTCATATTTACCTTTAAGACAGTGTTTGATTGAAATGAAATTGAAATCTTATCTGTATCCACATTATGTATATATACATTTTTTCTTTTATATTAAAGTTAAATGACGATGATGATGAAGATGAGGAGGATGAGGAAGAGGATAATAATAAAGACAGCAAATCTGTAAAATCTAAAATCTATGTACCTCCCAAGCTTACAGCAGTACATTATGGTATGTATTATAGTACCTCCCAAGCTTACAGCAGTACATTATAGTATGTATTATAGTACCTCCCAAGCTTACAGCAGTACATTATGGTATGTATTATAGTACCTCCCAAGCTTACAGCAGTACATTATAGTATGTATTATAATACAGTATGTCCTCTTATAAGGCCACCCATTCTACAATGCTAAAGTGGCCTTATAAGAGAGGTGGTCTCTCTTGAGGGAGACTATTTAGTAGTATGTAGTCCACCATTTATATGACCACCCAAACTACAATGAGTGTGGATTATTTAGCAATATTTACTATCTCAGTGCATCCAAGGTTTCACCTGATAAGAGGGGTGACCTTTAATTTTAGTGTTCTTATAAGAGGGAGACTTCCTATACATGTATTTCATAATAAGTTACCTCAAACAAATTTTTACTCTTATCTCATTTGTAAAATTTTAGTGTTCTTATAAGAGGGAGACTTCCTGTACATGTATTTCATAATAAGTTACCTCAAACAAATTTTTACTCTTACCTCATTTGTAAAATTTTAGTGTTCTTATAAGAGGGAGACTTCCTGTACATGTATTTCATAATAAGTTACCTCCAACAAATTTTTACTCTTACCTCATTTGTAAGCTCCCCTTGATACAGTCAAAGTGCATGTTTCACTTTTTATGTTAGTTAAAATTCATTGTCCATCCATCTATTACTTAGACCATTTTGTACCTCACCTGCTCAATAGTCTTTATGGAATTGATGCTTTGTATTACATAAATTATCTATGTGTTAATGTACCTTGTCAAATGTCAAAATAATTTCAGGTTGTGATGTAGTTTTTAACATTTATTTGACCTATATGTTAAAAAGTAGATGAAAATTAAATTGTATATTCCTAGTATCGATTTTTCACAAAACTGTTTTAGCTATTCCACAAAAACCATTTTAGCTATAATAAAGTTTGCATCTTTCTTTTACTTAAGACAGAGCATAATGAATCAGTTTGTATAGACATTGTGTTATTCATGTTATAGACAAGGAATAATGAACAGATATATCATGTTTAGGAGGGGTATTTGCAAAAAATACCAGTCGAGAAACGAACAATTTCCCAAGCCGAATGGCGAGGGAAATTTAGTCTCAAGACTGGTATTTTTCGCAAATACCCCTCCCAAAACATGATATATCTATTTAATTACACTAAATATTATTTAGAACACTGGCTAAATGAATAACATCTTTTGTTTTGTTTTGTTAGACAGTGGTTGAATTTAACTTTTTTCCCTCTGTCGTGTATTTTTCGCATATACCACGGCAGAGAGATATACACAAAAAATACACCGGCTATTAACCAATCAAAATCCAGGATTCTTATATAAGGTGTAATTATGTTTTATATGCCCTAGATGTTATATGTCTTGTGACAAGGTTCACAGTATATCACACAATAATTTCAGACTGAAATAATGGCAGAAAATATTGGGCATACTATTTATTGGAATTCCTAACAAGCTATTGCTCAGTATTAAAGAGCTGCTGAGAGTTGTCTTTTCCCTGTGTGGCATTCTCCATACACGGGACACTTCGTTACTTCCTATTCTAAGATCGTAGTTGATTTGTCTCGCACATTTAACTACGCCCCCTTCTGGCGGAGAAACTAAGTCCCATTTCTATACTCTGAGGTTTCTGCGGGAGGGTAATATGTTTATAAGAAGATATTAACATTTATATATACAGAGAAACATGTCTAATCCAAACATCCTTTGGACCAGCGTTTGTGTTCAAAATAGACAGTTGTTTGGTTTATCCATTTAAAATTAACAAACATTTCCTACATTGGGACAATATTTGAAGTTCGATTTATACAGAATTTCATTTTATTAAGGGTTCGGTTTAGACAGATTTCACCGTACATGTACTATAAGGAAAATAATTTGTTACTATTATTAGATTTAGATGACAATGTAAAGGTGCTTGTTTCTATTATTAGATTTAGATGACAATGTAAAGGTGTTTGTTTCTATTATTAGATTTAGATGACAATGTAAAGGTGCTTGTTTCTATTATTAGATTTAGATGACAATGTAAAGGTGCTTGTTTCTATTATTAGATTTAGATGACATTGTAAAGGTGTTTGTTTCTATTATTAGATTTAGGTGACACTGTAAAGGTGTTTGTTTCTATTATTAGATTTAGATGACACTGTAAAGGTGTTTGTTTCTATTATTAGATTTAGATGACACTGTAAAAGTCTTTGTTTCTATTATTAGATTTAGATGACACTGTAAAGGTGTTTGTTTCTATTATTAGATTGAGATGACACTGTAAAGGTGTTTGTTTCTATTATTAGATTTAGATGACACTGTAAAGGTGTTTGTTTCTATTATTAGATTTAGATGACACTGTAAAGGTGTTTGTTTCTATTATTAGATTGAGATGACCCTTGTAAAAGTCTTTGTTTCTAATATTAGATTTAGATGACACTGTAAAGGTGTTTGTTTCTATTATTAGATTTAGATGACACTGTAAAAGTCTTTGTTTCTAATATTAGATTTAGATGACACCGTAAAAGACAAAGAAGCTAAAGCATTAGAAAAAGCCAAGAAGAGAGCGTTGAGTAGTAGTATATTAAAAGAACTGAGAGATGAGTATTATGAAGGACCAGAAGAAATCAAGGTATGTAAATACAAACATTGTTACAAATTATGACATTAAAAAGTAGAGATTATTTCTATCCAGGTTTTCCTCAATATATCTGAAAAATTACTGAGAGTGATGATAAACACCAAGAACCCAATTATTTTTTCAGTCTTTGTTGATATATTTCCTTTCCTTTTATTCTGCATTTATAAAAAAAAGTAATGGGATTTCAACAATTTTAGTTTAATGAGTATCCATTTATCCCAGATCTTAGACCCCCACCAAACCATTATTTAAAAAAAAATGAATTCAATAAAAAAAAATCGTATTATGAAAATATATAATTATTGTTCATGTTGTGTATATATCTAATTCCAGGATACCATTGACTTACACAGATTTAAAGCTAACAAAAGGGCAAAGGAAAGAACAGAGTAAGCATACATTACCTATATTAGAGGGGCCATCATGTTCATGATCATATGGTAGTTGGATTTAGAAATACCTATGTAATCAGTGCTTATCACCACTAAAGTTGTGAGTTCGAATCCCGCTCATGGCGAGGTGTACTTGATACAACATTATTTGATAAAATTTATTATCTGATACATTTAGTTGTTGCTCATGACGAGGTGTACTTGATAAAACATTATGTGATAAAGTTTGTCAGTGACTTGTCGCAGGTCGGTGGTTTTCTCTGTGTACTCCGGTTTCCTCCACCAATAATACTGTCCGCCATGATATAACTGAAATATTGTTGAAAGTGCTGTTAAACACCATAACCCTAACCCATCAAGTTGTTGACAGCCTTTCTCACAAACTTATCTTTACCATTTATGTACATTTTTATTTCAATTTTAGATATGAAGAAGAGCGCATGATGAGAATTTCTGTATCAAAGAAAGAAAAGGTATTATATTTATAGAAGATGTCTGTGTGTTTCTTTATATTTAGGGGTCATTGTGGCCGTGGATTTACAACTACCTATGCAATCAGTGCCTATCACCACTGATGTTGTGAGTTCGAATCTCGATCAGGGGGTGGTGTACAACATTATGTGATGAAGTTTTGTCAGTGACTTGCGACAGGTCAGTGGTTTTCTCTGGGTACTTCGGTTTCCTCCACCAATAAAACTGACTGCCACGATATAACTGAAATATTGTTGAAAGTGGCGTTAAGCACCATCAAACAAACAAACAACATCTTTATATTTAGTGCGAAAGTTCTTTTCTGACAGCAGTAAGTTAAGAACGAATACTCAAATACTGTTCCTTATCACAGTAAGGTTTTCAATATTGAAGCAACCACATTAATGGTATAATTATTTGGGTGCTCACCTTGAGTATGGTAGATTGTGGATTCAAGCCCTGACAGTATCAAACCAAAGACTATTAAATTGATATTTACTGCTTCTTCACTAAGCATGCAGTATTAAGGAGTAAGAGCACAGACTGATTGGCTTGGAATGAGAATGTGTGCGAGTGAAGTGACATGTCTACCTGCGGACTGTTGTTTCAGTGAGCTAGCACTATAGCAAACCAACTATGTGTGTGGTCGAGTACAAAGCTGACATCATCTTAATCTCATCAAAATGCAATTTGTTCTTGGAATGATAGAAATGAAAATTTACTCACTTGGTGTTTAATATTTGTGACCAGCAGGGGTTTGTGTCCATAAAAAAACATATAAACCCTATATAAATGGTTATAACAGGGGCCTGTGGTTTAACACAGCTCTCTTTATTTTTGTATTTGTTGGTGCAATGTCAATAATAATGCTAAGTTTGAAGATCAGTCATCAAAAAGTTAGTCTCCATATTTTGGGGAGACGGACTTTGAACATCTAGGCCTTGAAAACTATGAAATTGCAAGGTCTATTTTTTTAACGTACCTCCCACCCAATGCAGGCAGACAAATTTAAAGTTGCTCTATTTTACTGAAAATCATTTTATTATTTATTTTGAGTTACTCATCCATACGGAAGAACATTCCCTGGGTGGAAGGTCTGTATCATAAAGAATGACAACCTTCTAAACTTTGTAGCTAACCATAACTCATAGAGACACACTTCAAAACTTTGTAACTAACCATAACTCATA
>MJUT01010799.1:186980-210940 GCA_002080005.1 Gigantidas platifrons | reverse complement strand
TTAATTGTTCTGGTATCTTCTTTGTATTCCGGTCCTGGTAACAGACGTTAATTGTTCTGGTATCTCCTTTGTATTCCGGTCCTGGTACCAGACGTTAATTGTTCTGGTATCTTCTTTGTATTCCGGTCCTGGTAACAGACGTTAATTGTTCTGGTATCTTCTTTGTATTCCGGTCCTGGTAACAGACATTAATTGTATTCCGGTCCTCAGATACAATTTCAAGTTTATCAGCGTCGTAAGGTCAGTGTTTTTCCGTGCGTATCACGCAATCCTTCGACAACTCGAACTGACCGTCACGATATAACAGAAATATTGATTGTCTGAAAGTGATCTAAAACTCCGAGCCGTATCTATTTTGAAACTTTAAAAAAATAATGATTGAAACTTATCAAATCTTGTCTCGATGATATCCATAGGCAATAAAATAATAAACACCAAGCCCAGTCAAAAAAGTCAAGTTCAGCCCCAGTGAGTTGTAGTTTAATGATATTTTCAACTCTAAACTGTTTTGTTTAATTACGTGACTATTTAGCATATAACAACGTAATTACCATCGCAGTGGACATAAAAGGTTGTCTGTTTTAAATACCGTTCGTTGTGACATTAGCACCTGTGTGGAAATTTAATCCACTGTTAGACTTAGAAACAGACTATAATATCTTACCTGTGTTTGAATTTATATAAACGGTGTGCAGTCCCGTAAACATTTAAACTGTTATAAATATGGATTTACATGTGCTTTCCGAAATGAATTGAATTAATTTGTCTTAAAGAGGATATACAAACAAACAAAATGCCGGACGATTCGTAAGTATTTAGATCATCGAGAGACTCTTTATGAATGAATTTGACAGTCGAGGGCCAGTATTGAATAATTCAACCGCAGTTTTATTGCGTGGTTAGAAACGGCTATAAATATGGGGGTGGTGGTGGGGGGGGGGTCGCTTCTGGTAATTTGAGGTACAGGGGTGTAGCTGGGAATTGGAAAACACCCCCCAGTCATATATTGACACATTAAAAAATCCTACCCATATTACAGACATGGTCCAGATAAGAGACATCCTGTATTATATTAAAATTACAGTCAATTTTTTAAATGATTGTTTCTTGATGAGAAAGGCCATTTAGAAACTGAGGCTATTTTAATATACTTAGTGGTACTAAATACCACTGTCATTCCATGAGTCTGTTATTTTGTATTGTTTCAGTTTATGCCATAACCATTTATTGTAAATGTGTTCGTGCAAATAAAATATTGTTATATTGTTATATATTAATTTGACACTTGATTATTCAATTTATCGGAGGATTAAATGTCAGATTCCTCGCAGGAAATCACTTTTGTGCAGGACATCGACTCCAGATCGTAGTGATCAGACATAGGAATTTATCTGTGTGTTAATGTATTAAAGATAAGACCCATTCATCACACAGGGGCTAGGTGCGTCCGAATTTTTTTTGTACTATACAAGCGAGTTCCTCCCCTTGTTGTATTATATAGTAAAACAAAATTCGGACGCACCTAGCCCCTGTGATTCATCACAGGCACTTGTTTCTGTAAAAAATATATACCTAATATAATATTAGGTATATGGTATATATTTTTTTACAGAAACAAGTGCATGTGCCATTCATATATTATTTGCTTACCAATTACCACCCATTGACATATCCTAATACAAAATTTCCACCCCAATCATATATTTGACAGCTCAAAAAACCGACCCAATCCAGCGGCACGTCTGTATATACAAGTATATAGGAAGTGACACCCCCCCCCCCCCCTGTGAGTTTTGCAGGCCCCTGTGGAATCCTATGGTGAAAGAAAATCCTTCCGAAAGTCCGATAGCAATCAAATGTTTTACACTGTAAATATTTAATTACTATGTCATAAATTGGTATACACGTTCATGTGTAGTAAAACAAATAGATGATCCTGTATACATATCAATGATTGATTGATTGATGTTTAATGTCTACTTTAGCAGTATTTCAGCTATATCTGTGAACAAATTGTATATAGCCCTTGGCTTGGAAATAAAAGATACTTGTCTATAAAACAATGAGGTTATATGTACAAATAAAAGAAACATTAAAAAGATAAAGCCATATATTTAGAACACATCTAAATCTAACTATATTTTTGTATAAAAATTAATTTCTTTTAAAAATTTGAAAATTGCCTATATATTAAAGCAATGACACAGTGTTAATTATTATGTCTAATTAGTAAACAATTGTGTCCTGATTTTATACAGAATTACCTTTAATTAGGCTTTTAGTTGAAAGTTAATTAATATTATTTATTTTAAGATCAGTTATATTTATATTTGCTACCAAGGACAACCCACTGAGGTCATATATGTACAGCATATGTAATTGATACATCTGCATGCTACATGCACTAACAAATGTATTAAAACACAGACAAACAATGTATATTTTGTTCCTTCAAAATTGCTTTTGTATTTAGAGTGTTACAGTGTACTTGCTACACATGTACTACCCAAAATATATTAGAAAGTAATTATAGATCTAACAGAGCAAAAGATATATGTAGTAACTCACTAAGAAAAGTGATAGGTCTATCACAGTGATATATCAAGCTATGTTTCTGACTATTATACAAATTTTGAAATTTGCATGATAAAAAAAATCAATTATTTGACCTTGTGGTTAGAAGTCAAGGTCACAGTATTGGTGGATGTTATATTTGGCTCCAATCCATTGTTATAGATCTCCTAAGCAGGAGGTGATTACAGAATACAGTAACCTCATTACTATATTTGACACTCTTTTTCATAATAATATCAATAGAAAATATGAAAAAAAATACTTGGCCTTAAGATGAAAAGGTTCTGCCCAGGACAAAGGTGTATGATGAAAAATATAAATTGTATTACATTGATGTCAATGGTCAAGGTCACAATACCCCAGTTTTATATGTCACCTTGTCATGTCCTGATAATATATATATGATTATGAAAGTTATACAGTAAAAGATAAATTATTTGACTTTGTAGGTCACAGTAACCTCATTCTTATATATGACATTCCGCCATGTCCTAATAGATATAAAATATGAAGGCATTGGACCTCAATACCAAAAAAGTATGATCTGTATAAAGCTGTATACTCACACACAGTATAGTTTAAAAAAAATCCATTAGTTGACCTTGTTGTCAAAGGTCAAGGTTACACTGACCTCACGTTTATATGCATCAAGTCCTAATACATGTACAACATATACAAAATATGAAGGTACTAGGCATTAAACAAAAAAGGGTCTGTACAGGACATGATGTGTCTACAGACATGCAACACTTTGAAACCTGAGTATATGCCTCTCAACCTTGTTGAGGGATGGGCATGGAATGAAGAATAAATTGATTGAAAAGGTGAAAATGTTGACTATATAGACATAGTAGAATTATCAGAAATGGGAAAAAAATACATTTTAACTTCATCAACTTCCAAATTGGTTGATAAGATAAGATGCTTTATAATGCAGTCATTAGTACTGAGCACATTTAGAGACCCTTGATAATACTGGTATGATGAGTTCATTAATATTTATAAATGTACCGGTAGTATTTAGTTTGTTTGGGTAGTATTTAGTTTGTTTGCACGGGTTATAAGACAATAAAATATTTGATTTGATTTGGATCATGGCACTAAATAATTCATTTGTTTTCAGTGTTAATGTGTTCAGAATATAAATTAGTTTCTTACAATGTCATAAAAAGGTTTTCTTTAAAACTTACCAGTACAAGGTTTTCTTTAAAACTCACCAGTACACGGTTTTCTTTAAAACTCACCAGTACAAGGTTTTCTTTAAAACTTACCAGTACAAGGTTTTCTTTAAAACTCACCAGTACAAGGTTTTCTTTAAAACTCACCAGTACAAGGTTTTCTTTAAAACTTACCAGTACAAGGTTTTCTTTAAAACTCACCAGTACAAGGTTTTCTTTAAAACTTACCAGTACAAGGTTTTCTTCAAAACTCACCAGTACAAGGTTTTCTTTATAACTTACCAGTACAAGGTTTTCTTCAAAACTTACCAGTACAAGGTTTTCTTTAAAACTTACCAGTACAAGGTTTTCTTCAAAACTTACCAGTACAAGGTTTTCTTTAAAACTTACCAGTACAAGGTTTTCTTTAAAACTTACAGTACAAGGTTTTCTTCAAAACTTACCAGTACAAAGTTTTCTTTAAAACTCACCAGTACAAGGTTTTCTTTAAAACTTACCAGTACAAGGTTTTTTTCAAAACATTACCAGTACAAGGTTTTCTTTAAAACTTGCCAGTACAAGGTTTTCTTCAAAACTTACCAGTACAAGGTTTTCTTTATAACTTACCAGTACAAGGTTTTCTTTAAAACTTGCCAGTACAAGGTTTTCTTTAAAACTCACCAGTACAAGGTTTTCTTTAAAACTTGCCAGTACAAGGTTTTCTTTAAAACTTACAAGTACAAGGTTTTCTTTAAAACTCACCAGTACAAGGTTTTCTTTAAAACTCTCAAGTACAAGGTTTTCTTTAAAACTCACCTGTACAAGGTTATCATTAAAACTTACCAGTACAAGGCTTTCTTTAAAACTCACCAGTACAAGGTTATCATTAAAACTACCAGTACAAGGTTTTCTTTAAAACTTACCAGTACAAGGTTTTCTTTAAAACTTACCAGTACAAGGTTTTCTTTATAACTTACCAGTACAAGGTTTTCTTTATAACTTACCAGTACAAGGTTTTCTTTAAAACTCACCAGTACAAGGTTTTCTTTAAAACTTACCAGTACAAGGTTTTCATTAAAACTCACCAGTGCAAGGTTTTCTTTAAAACTCGCCAGTACAAGGTTTTCTTTAAAACTCTCAAGTACAAGGTTTTCTTTAAAACTTACCAGTACAAGGTTTTCATTAAAACTCACCAGTACAAGGTTTTCATTAAAACTCACCAGTACAAGATTTTCATTAAAACTCACCAGTACAAGGTTTTCATTAAAACTCACCAGTACAAGGTTTTCTTCAAAACTCACGAGTACAAGGTTTTCTTTAAAACTTACCAGTACAAGGTTTTCTTTAAAACTCACCAGTACGAGGTTTTCTTTACAACTTACCAGTACAAGGTTTTCTTCAAAACTCACGAGTACAAGGTTTTCTTTAAAACTCTGAAGTACAAGGTTTTCTTTAAAACTTACCAGTACAAGGTTTTCTTTAAAACTCACCAGTACGAGGTTTTCTTTACAACTTACCAGTACAAGGTTTTCTTCAAAACTCACCAGTACAAGGTTTTCTTTAAAACTCTCAAGTACAAGGTTTTCTTTAAAACTTACCAGTACAAGGTTTTCTTTAAAACTCACCAGTACGAGGTTTTCTTTACAACTTGCCAGTACAAGGCTTTCTTTAAAACTCACCAGTACAGGGTTTTCTTTAAAACTCTCAAGTACAAGGTTTTCTTTAAAACTTACCAGTACAAGGTTTTCTTTAGAACTCACCAGTACAAGGTTTTCTTTACAACTTACCAGTTCATGGTTTTCTTTAAAACTTACCAGTATAAGGTTTTCTTTAAAATTTACCAATACAAAGTTTTCATTTAAAACTTACCAGTACAAGGTTTTCATTAAATCTTACCAGTTCAAGGTTTTCTTTACAACTTACCAGTACAAGGTTTTCTTTAAAACTTACCAGTATATGGTTTTCTTTAATATCAGGTCAAGGTTTTCTTTACAACTTACCAGTACAAGGTTTTCTTTAAAACTTACATGAGTTCAAGATTTTCATTAAAACTTACCAGTACAAGGTTTTCATTAAAACTCACCAGTACAAGGTTTTCATTAAGACTTACCAGGTCAAGGTTTTCTTTACAACTTATCAGTACAAGGTTTTCTTTAAAACTCACCAGTACAAGGTTTTCATTAAGACTTACCAGGTCAAGGTTTTCTTTACAACTTATCAGTACAAGGTTTTCATTAAAACTCACCAGTACAAGGTTTTCATTAAGACTTACCAGGTCAAGGTTTTCTTTACAACTTATCAGTACAAGGTTTTCTTTAAAACTCACCAGTATAATGTTTTCATTAAAACTTACCAGTACAAGGTTTTCTTTAAAACTCACCAGTACAATATTTTCTTAATTACTTACCAGTATACGGTTTTCTTTAAAACTCACCAGTACATTGTTTTCTTAATTATTTACCAGTACAAGGTTTTCATTAAAACTTACTAGTACAAGGTTTTCTTTTGAAAGCTTACCATTACAAGATTTTCTTTTAAAACTTTCCAGTACAAAATTTTCTTTTAAAACTTACCACTACGAGACTCTCTAATGCTTACTAAAGTACAAACAAATACTAAGTACTGTGCAATATCAATAATGAACCTGCATACTCATCTCTTGTTGTACACAAGTATGCAAGGTCTGTCATTACACCTGACAAATTTGTTGTTAATTAGTTAGTCTAAGTATTTATAATAAATGGAATTCATGTTTCCTCCAGAGTAACTTTCTATCATCAAGTATTTGTGTGTTGAATATGTACAGGTATATGAATTCCACTTGATTTTAGTTTTCCCATTTAAAATGTATCTTGGCAACTAGAATTCCTGTTACTATGGTAATGTGGATGATGAGTAATTGCATTATTGCTGTACATGCTGTGCAATTGTAGATGACTTAATTTAGATATAAAAAAAAATCCTTGTCAAAATACATCTCTCTCTATGATATTTTTAACAATATTTTCATTGGCCAATAAACAAATGCTTTTAAGAATCAGTTTGCTCTTAGGTGCTGTTTTGTACTAGGCATCACCATGGTTACTGAGTAATTCATATTGTTTGCGATGGAATCGTACTTATTCTGTTAAATATTAATAAGAAGAAATGTACAACAACTTGCACTAACATTCAAATAGTTACACTATAATTTTGCCCATGCTCTTTAATGTATACTGGGGAACTGTGAAGGGGTTTTGGTGGTTATACCATTAATAAGATTCCTTGTTTTTGACCAGAATTTTGAATTTGTACTTCAATTTGGATATATTTTGGAAATTGAAAATAAAAAGTAATGTAACCAAATTACAACATGATTGATTGATTGATTGGTGTTTAATTACAACATGAATCACTACTCTAATAGAAGATGATGAAAAACTGTCATCTAGGTCCTGGCTTGGAACCGGTACAAAACTGTGGCAGGGTTAAACCAGTTAATGGGAGCCCAATCCTCCCCTCTTGGTATCTACATGCAGATTTAAAGCAGCCAAACAGAAATACAGAATAACTAATGCAATGGCTTGGAACAGACACAATTATGTGGCAGCGTTAAACCTAGCTGTTGACAAGATCCCAATTGTTCCCTCTTAACATCAAGATCTCACGCCACCAAACAGAAATAAACAAATACAAGAAATAAACATTGACTATTCTACATGTATGTGTTGGTGCCATGTTATTGTAAATAAGTCAGTACACACCTCCGACGTACCTCTCCTTCGGAACATCTATGTTCAGTGTATGTTGTCTTTTCTTGATGCTATTAGCTAAACATTCTTTAGGTGGCTTACGTTGGATGATAGTGTTTCTTAAGGAATTTAAGGGATTTTTCATATTTGACATCTTGGGAAAAAAAAAAGAAATTTAAATGTTCAGACAAGAGTCCTACTGGAAATGGAATGAATGGTTCGTATCTAAATATTTTATGTTTAAGTTGATTTAATTTGATTTGATTTATTGTATTTAATGCCACTTTCAGCAATATTTCAGCTATATCATGGCAACCAGTTTTAGTGGTGGAATAAGCCAGAGTACCCGGAGAGAGCCACTGACCATGGGCAAGCAACTGGTAAACTTTATCACTTGTGGCTGCGAGTCGAGTGCACCCTTTTTTGTAATTTACAAAGCCGGGCAGAAACCCACCGTATTGGTGATAGGCTTGTATGAGTTGTTAGGTAATCCAACTACCTAACTCATGGAGCCACCCGGACCCTTAGTTTAAATTGAAATTAAGATGATATACAATAACCATTTAAACATTGTTGTATTGAAGTCCAGGGAACAGAGCATTTTAATTATAAATATCCTAGTATTTGAGTTATCCTTGATATAATTAAGCAAAAGGCTATTACAAATGGACCAAATGTTTACTTTATATTCAATGAAACAACTTATCAGAGTTTGAGATAATAAGGTTTGGCTGTATTTTTTGCTATAAATTGGAAAACAACATGTTAGTTTCCAAATTTTAAGATGATTTATAATTATTTCGTTTGTATATATTGTACATGTAATTGCATAGCATGTACAGTTGAACATCGTGTTGGAGTCATCTTCTATTTTACTTTGGATTCGTTGAGTTTTCAGAGCAAATTTAGGGTTGTGGTGTTTAATGCCACTTTAAACAATATTTCAGTTATATCGTGGCAGTCCAGTTTTATTAGTGGCAGAAACCGTAGTACCCAGGGAAAACCACCGACCTGTCGCAAGTCACTGACAAACTTTATTGCATAATGTTGTATCGAGTACACCTCACCATGAGCAGGGTTCGAACTCACAACGTTAGTGGTGATTGGTACTGATTGCATAGGTAGTTATAAATCCAACTACCATACGATCATGACCACGACAGCCTCCTCAGAGCAAATATATCTGTCAATTAATATTATATTCCTTACTTCATGACTAATATCAGACTTCAAGACAATGGGATTTGACTATATATTTACATTTTTTGTATTTCATTTGTATTGCAGTATACTGACTACTTATTTGGATTTCAAGATTTCCTTTGTATTTTTGAATTATGATCAGAATTTGAATACATGTACATTATCACCTACATATTTGTAGCTTTTTATTTTGATTGCTTAATAAAGAAATAGAAATTTAATTGATCTTAATCTTACAATATATTATATTTTATGTGGTTATTTAATACCAACTTTGTCAATTAATTCCAACAATATCATGACCTGATATTGTGATTAAACAACATTAAAACATAGATTTGATAGAGATTTTCTAATTAGCCATTCGTTGAACAGCTGATGTTGTTGAAGTATTTTGACTACTGTATTTATTAAGTAATGAATAAATAATGAAAAAATGGCCTGTTATTGATCAGAAATTATTGTTACCTTATCAGACCCATCACTTTGCATCCGTTGTTGTTCGTTAACTTTTACATATTAATCGTCCTCTTTGATTGGTTGGTTTGTGGTGTTAAATGCCACTTTCAACAATATTTTAGTTATATCGAGGCAGTCAGTTTTATTGGTGGAGGAAACCGGAGTAAACGGAATAAACCACAGACCTGCCACAAGTCACCTGAAAAACTTTATCACATAATGTTGTATTGAGTACACCTCGCCATGAAAGGGGTTCAAACTCACAACGTTAGTGGTGATAAGCATTGCACAGGTAGTTGTAATTTCAACTACCATACAATCATGACCACAATGGTCGTCTTCTCTCTTTGAAACTTTTGGGCCAATTGGAACTAAATTGTGTAGGAATGTTCAGTGGATGGTCCCCCACTTATTAAGTAACATCAGAATGTTCAGTGGATGGTCCCCCACTTATTAAGTAACATCAAAACCACAAAGATGCTCAGATGTATCTTTTATTGACAGAAGTCAAGAGTACCAGTCAACTGTAGATTAGGGACAGCTTCACATTCATTTTGGTGTATGGGTTATACTCATTGTGTAAGACCTTACAGTGACTGTAATATGCAAAACAGCAATAAAAGCATTGTTATTTTACTTTTAATTTGTGTCCAGGTGTAATATTAGATAATCTCTCTGTGTCCAGGTGTAATATTGGATAGTCTCTCATGTTCGTTTATTCTTGTACATCCATATTCTTTCTTACTAATTGAAAACAAATCTGTGAATTTGTAATTCTTTGTCATGTTAGATATATACAATGTACAATGTATAATCTATTACTAAGAGTAAGATGTGTTGAAAAAATGGATTGAGAAAAAAAAATGCTGTTACATTTTGGTAAGAAATATTGTTTAATTTTCATTCAGAAGCCAGAAAATTGTTCTGCTATGCAATATACAGTTACAGTTATAAGTTTACAAATCTGTAATGTTTTATTTTTTCAGTGTCAAGGTGGCGGTTCGGGTTCGTCCCTTCAACCAGAGGTAAGATAAATAACAGAACTTCTCATTGATATAGATTGGTGTTTTCATGTATAAGATATTGAAGACACGTTTCAGTTATATAATGAGGTAACCAGTTATTACTGGTTGCTAATATAGATTGGTGTTTTCATGTATAAGATATTGAAGACACGTTTCAGTTATATAATGAGGTAACCAGTTATTACTGGTTACTAATATTGATTGGTGTTTTCATGTATAAGATATTGAAGACACGTTTCAGTTATATAATGAGGTAACCAGTTATTACTGGTTGCTAATATTGATTGGTGTTTTCATGTATAAGATATTGAAGACACGTTTCAGTTATATAATGAGGTAACCAGTTATTACTGGTTGCTAATATTGATTTGTGTTTTCATGTATAAGATATTGAAGACACGTTTCAGTTATATAATGAGGTAACCAGTTATTACTGGTTGCTAATATTGATTGGTGTTTAACACCAACTTTAGCTGTATTTCAGTTATATCGTGGCGTGAGTATCAAACAGTATCTATTTACATGTGTTTTTAAATACCGGTACACAATGGTACTCGTAGACATGCAGGGTTGAAAGGTTACATTCTTAAAAAATAGACATCAAAAGAATATAATAAAACAAAAATTATAATAATGTACTTTGTACTCGAAATTTATTTAGATTTTGTGTGTGTGTTTTTTTTTATTGGTACAACACCAAACCATGCAATGAACATTTTTGCTGATACAGTAGGAATAAAAGGCCATTTTCAACAATATTACAGCTACATCCTGGTAGTCAGTTTTATAGGGAGAGGAAACCGGAGAAAAACCCTGACCTACATCAAATAACTGATAAAATTTACCATAAAACGTTGTAAAGAGTACCCCTTGCAATGAGTGGCAATTCAACTAACAACTCTGATTTGCAATGAGTGGCAATTCAACTAAAAACTCTGATTTGCAATGAGTGGCAATTCAACTAACAACTCTGATTTGCAATGAGTGGCATTTCAACTAAAAACTCTGATTATTAGTGATAATAGACACTGATTGTATTAGGTAATTGTAAAATATCGATAGGATATTATCAGTAAGTTTCACATGTGGGCCTAATAAAATAGTGAATTAGAGTTGATAAGCATCTCAGTTTTTATCTTTCCATATGAAAATTATACCAATAAATATTGGTGGAGAAATGGCAAAACAAATCAGTGCCTATCACCACTACAGGCGAGGTGTACTAGATACAACATTATGTGATAACGTTTGTCAGTGACTTGCGAAAGGTCGGTGGTTTCCTCCAGGTATTCCGGTTTCCTCCACTAATAAAACTGATTGCCACGATATAACTGAAATATTGTTGAAAGTGTCGTTAAATGCCATAACGCTAACCATAATCCAATTGCAAAACTGTAATGACTAAAGAATTAAATGTTCGTTTGGCATAATTAGCCAAATCTAGACGGGCAATGAATATTTATGAAAGTACATATGTGTAGGATGCTTGAGTTGCAGCACAATAAAACACCAGGAAATGATTTTATTTTGATGTTGATTTTTTTTTCAGGGAGAAGGACCGCACATCAAAGCTGATTATTAAGATGCAAGATCAGATGACCTCAATATATAATCCTGAAACTCCAAGTAAGAAGAATTATTGATTTTTACATTGTGCTTAACATGCTTTAATTGGTCTACAACATCTGAAGGCAAATAAAAAAGGCATAGTCTACTAGTAATGATAATAAGCCATGTCTTAATGAACCTCTTCTTTGTTTTCATACTGTATATTATAATGGAAAATATAAAACAATGATATTTCCATTTATATCAGTTGAAACTTCTGATCAAAAGTCTGTTACTATGTTTCTGTTGTATAAAACATCTGTTGAGTGTAGGTGGCACAGTAGCATAGCATATTAAAACAGCTGATTGTAATCAGACTGAATATGGGTTCAGCCTGTTGCACACCATCTGTATTATGTTGTCCAATTGTCCAGAACCATATTGTGCAGCACATAATACCTTTCTTTGTTGATTATCTCCACTTGATGCACTTAGTTACAACCATTTTATTATTGTGTGCTGCACCTTTTTCTATCTCCTGTTAAGAAGCTATAGCGTTACTTGCTTATTTTTACCCTGCAAGTCAACACATTTTCTTAGCTCTACTTTACAATGTTTTATAAGTGGGAATGTTTTCTACATTGGAAGTCTTTGCTCAATTTGCATTTCACTGAACTGCACAAAAATTAGCCCAATGTTAAAAGTTTTCAATCAGTGTTCATCTTCTTCAAACACCCCCATGCTCATGATTTGTTGAAAACAAATTCCAAAATTTTTCCCCATGAAATTAACCTTATAATATAATATGTATCTGTTTAGATGTTAAGCCTGACAGTATATGTACAATCAATAATTCAAATATTATTTACTTATTTTACATTTGTTTCCTTTGGTGTTATATTTTTTCTTTCTTTTTTGCAGAAGAAGAACCCAAAAAGGTAGGTCTACATAACTTATTACTATACTGTAGTATTACTTATTTTTGTTGGTGTCCATTTTTGTGAATTGGCAGAAATAGCTACTGAATATTAGATGACATCTGAAGTCATGGTTGTGATACTTGTAAATGACTTCTCTTCTTAGTTATGCCTTTCTTGTACAATGTGCACTAAATGTTTGTGGTTTATTATTATATAAGGGTCATGTGAGCTTTTGTCATCACTTTGCGTCCGTTGTCGTCGTCCGTGTCTGCGTCTGTAAACTTTTCATATTTTCATCTTCTTCTTTGAAACTACTGAACAGATTTGGACCAAACTTAGCAGAAATGTTCATTGGGAGGTCCTCTACCAAATTTGTTATTTTGGTTTAGATCGGAAAACCAACATGGCCGCCAGGGGCAATAGTGTGTTCTGATTGGTTGAAACTTTGAAAATCTTCTTGTCAGAAACTACTCAGCCGATGGAATTGTAACATTATAGAAATGGTGACTGGATGGTCCTCTACTAAATTTGTTATTTTTGTGCCGATCGCATATCCAAGATGGCCGCCATGACTCGACTTAGGTTTAACATAGGACCCTATGGGGAAAATGTTTGAAAAAAATTTCCTCTGAAACCAGTAAGTCAATTTAAAGCAAACATGGCATGAATGGTCCTTAGGTGGTCAACTTTCATAATAATGTCATGTGACCCCGATCTCCATCCAAGATGGCCACCGTCAGTGAACATAGTTTTAACATAGGACCCTATGGGAAAAATGTTTAAATTTTGTTCCCTCTGAAACCAGTAAGCCAATTTAAAGCAAACATGGCATGAATGGTCCTTAAATGGTCAACTTTCAAAATTATGTCCAGTGACCCAGACCTCCATCCAAGATGGCCGCCATCAGCGGACATAGTTTTAACATAGGACCCTATGGGAAAAAATGTTTTAAAATCTTCTCCTCTGAAACCAGTAAACCAATATCGCAAACATGTCATCGATGGTCCTTCGGTGGTCAACTTCCAAAATTGTGTTCAGTGACCCCAATCTCGGTCCAAAATGGCCACCGTCAGTGGCCATAGTTTTAACATAGGACCCAATGAGAAAATTGTTTAAAAGTCTTCTCCTCTGAAACCAGTCAGCCAATTTAAAGCAAACATGGCATGGATGTTCCTTGGGTAGTATATACTTTCAAAATTGTGTCCGGTGACCACAACCTTCATCCAAGATGGCTGCCATGAGCAGACATAGTTTTAACATAGAACCCTATGGGATTTGAATAGTAACTTAGATGTATTCGGCATGCAGACATTCTTAAGAGGACTTATTTATATCAGGTGAGCGATACAGGCTCACCTGAGCCTCTAGTTTATATATTTTGGACTGTTTTTCCATTTATATTGATAGAAATTCAAGTGACTGTGATAATATTATGCATACATGTAATACTTTCATCAATACACTAGATCTGTTGTATTGAAATATGATCTCAGTACAACAATAAAAGATGAACATTTTCTTTATCCACAATCTTTAAGACAAGTATGAAAGGTATCCTGTAAGAAAGAGCCTGTATTACTTTCCTGGTAAGAATTAGTGTTAGTGGTATATACTCTCACTTTTGGCAATTTTTAAGCTACATTGTGACTACCAGACTTAAAGGGGGAGTGAGGGGGAGGATTTGAAAGTCTAGACAGTCATAGCGACTTGCCGATGAAATCAATGGCCATGAATGTGTAGGTGTATGGAGAACTTAACACTTGAGAGAGTATTGGCATGCAAAACTGTGTTAGTGGTTTTATGCTTTTAGCGGTCAGACTTAGTTAACATATATAAGCAAAATATCAACACAATTCAGAGATATTTACTTGCAATACAATATACAGCTCTTGTCAAACCAATTATTAATTGTTAAACTGGTGTTCTCATAAACTCGTACACTTTAAACAGATTAAAGGACAAATCCTAAGATTTCAAAAACAATATTTTTACACTTATTATGTTCTTTGTGCTGAAATAATATAAAGTAAAATGCACACAGGTATAAAGTAGGATTTTTTTAGTGTTTGTTTTGTTAGCGGCTTTTATTTAGCTTTTTTCTTGTACAATCTGGTTATCTCCCCATGATATTCCATTGTTTACATAGCATTTAGTCTTTTAAATATGAGGCCATGATTAAACATTTTATAAGGGGCAATATTAGCTATGTCAACTTTAATGATATTTCCAGTAAAGCTGTTTTTAAATTATGATTGATAATAGTAAATGTGATAAATCATTTCTACAAAAGGTCCAGATACATTAGAGTTTATGGGGGACTGCATTTCACCTTTCAATTCAATATAGCTGAAATACTGCCAAAGTTGGCATTAAACACCAATCAATCAATCAGAATATTTTATTGTTTAAATAAAAAACAAAGTGATTGGATAAAATGTAAAACAATGATGGTTATACAAATAGATATACTTCAGGATATAGTATAATAGTATGAAACTGTTCCTGTGATAAATTTGTCACTTACTTTAGGCAGGTCAGTGTTTTCTCCTGTTACTCTGGTTTTTCCTCCACCAAAACATTGCATGTAATATAGACAGTCATGTTTGAAATCATTTTAATGATAACGTTGTATTTCCCAATTTGTAGATTTCAAAATGTATCTGATTTTTATCTGTTAACTGTTAATGTTTCCAATGTACTACAATAAATTAGAACTTAGCCTGCTCTAACCCAATGTACAACAATAAATTAGAACTTAGCCTCCTCTAACCCAATGTACAACAATAAATTAGAACTTAGCCTCCTCTAACCCAATGTACAACAATAAATTAGGACTTAGCCTCCTCTAACCCAATGTACAACAATAAATTAGAACTTAGCCTCCTCTAACCCAATGTACAACAATAAATTAGAACTTAGCCTGCTCTAACCCAATGTACTACAATAAATTAAAACTTAGCCCACTCTAACCCAATGTACTACAATAAATTAGAACTTAGCCTCCTCTAACCCAATGTACTACAATAAATTAGAACTTAGCCTCCTCTAACCCAATGTACAACAATAAATTAGAACTTAGCCTGCTATAACCCAATGTACTACAATAAATTAGAACTTAGCCTGCTCTAACCCAATGTACAACAATAAATTAGAACTTAGCCTCCTCTAACCCAATGTACTACAATAAATTAGAACTTAGCCTCCTCTAACCCAATGTACTACAATAAATTAGAACTTAGCCTCCTCTAACCCAATGTACAACAATAAATTAGAACTTAGCCTGCTCTAACCCAATGTACTACAATAAATTAGAACTTAGCCTGCTCTAACCCAGTTTATATGCACTGACTTTGTAAATGGGGAATTCAAGAAACTAATTACCATGGCTTCTGAGACATCATTTCTTACGGTCATATAACTTTCGAGCACACATTTTGTACTTGTACTGGAAAAACGGCTATGTACTGATTTAATCCGCAGTCCTGTTTTTGGCGGATCTAATTATCTTGTGTCCACTTATTTATAGAATCAGTCAAGAAATGAATATATGCTAATTAGTTCAACATTACATTACAATATTGAGCTATATATGATACTTAATACAAAATAATAGGATTGGGAAACAAGTTACTAGAACTATTAATTCCTATCCTATGCTAATTAAGTAATTTACATCTGCTTACCCACTTAAACATGCTCATTCAGTCTTGATTTAGTGTTACAAATAGCAACTTGTGCATATTATGAATACATCTACCATGCTTCCTATGATTTTTGATTTTGTCGATTAGAACATGGCAGTTAAAACCTTTTCATGGTATTGAAGTGTGTAGTTATTCATTGATTACATTATGTGTGTTTGTTTTTTTGTTATTTTTAATTTTTAAGAAAAAAATATTCTGTCTGTTACACATAACCTTTTTTCTTTCAGTTTTCCTTTGACTACTCATATTGGTAAGTAATATATTTTATATTTAGTAGCTTGAAACCTGTCTAAACCAAACCTTTAACAAAAGTCTTAATAAAGTCCAAATGTAAGAAATCTTTGTTCATCATAACCTGTATAAAGTGAATACCTGTCTATTCCTAACATAAGTTGATCCTAAGGAGGTTTGGTTTAAGACAGGTTTCACTGTGCATACATGTATACATGGTGAGTTGTTATCGCAGAGTTTTATTGTCAGTCCATGATAGGATGAGACAGAAATTCACAAGGAATCTTATCAAAATACATTGCAGACTGGTTGTTTTGTTTTACACCTATTACATGCCCATATGTGGATAAAAACATGTTATCCACCCTTTGTGCAATATATGGATTAAAACATGCTACCCATCATTTGTGCAATACGTGGATATATACATGCTATCAGACAGTTTAGAAGAATGATAACTAGGCGATCGTCTACTAGGGTCTAGGGTTAGGGTGTTTAATGCCACTTTCAACAATATTTCAGTTATATCATGGCAGTCAGTTTTATTTGTGGAGGAAACCAGAGAAAATCACAGACCTTCCCCAAGTTAGTGGTGGAAATCGCTTACTAAGTGAAAAAAAAAACATTTAAATATTGACAATATCTGCATGTGCTTCATTGACTTTAAATAATTTGGAAAAAAATTATTAAATTTAAAAAATAAATAATGGCATGACAGAATTTGTGCTAATTAAAGGTAATAATCAATAATTTAGATTAATTACAGGTATGTTACAGGTACCGGTATATATACCTTTGATGTTTTTAGTCAATATTTCTGTTTATGTAGCCTAGCTACTTTAGACTGGAATAACAATTGAAATTGATTGCTGTGTTTGATGAAATAACAGATATTAAGATAACGATTATATCATCCCATCAATGTGTTGTATGTAGGTAGGATACAGTCAGCAAAGTTACAACAGAGTGAAACGAAGTTTAATTCTTTTTTTTTCTTCTTTTTTTTAACGATTTATTCTTATAATTGTGCAATTAAGTCAAGCAAACTCTTCAATTACCCAATTGAAAGAATGAAGCACTATTACAATATTTTTTTTTCAACTTAAAAAATGGTACAGTGGGTTTTATTAATTAGGATGTATACAGGTACATTCTGATTGAGGAAGTTGAAGCAATTACAGCAGATATTGATCATTATTGATTGTACAATACCAATTTATTATTTATATTGTTAGTACATATATACTTATATTTACCTAGTACATTGTGTGACTGGAATTTTTCTTCTTTTGATTGCAATGGTGTTACCAGAAACTGTTGTATTTTCTGATTCCTATTATCGATTTGAAAGTTCATCAATAAGGTTGTTATGAAAAGAAAACGTGGTTTGTACCTAGAGTAACATGACAGGTGCCACTAGTGAAGTAGGAAATACTTACCCTTCCTGAGCACTCCCTGTTTTTAGTGGGGTTCGTGTTTCTCAATCTTTAGTTTTATGTGTAATGTGATGTTTGTCATTTTGTCCTTTTTCTGTTGTCTGTCTTCTATTTACGGATTCTGTTTACCCTTTAGTATCTTCAAACAGTCATGATCAACAATTCCACCAATATCAACAATACAAACAGTCATGACCAACAATTCCACCAATATCAACAATACATACAGTCATGATCAACAATTCCACCAATATCAACAATACAAACAGTCATGATCAACAATTCCACCAATATCAACAATACAAACAGTCATGATCAACAATTCCACCAATATCAACAATACAAACAGTCACGAACAACAATTCCACCAATATCAACAATACAAACAGTCATGACCAACAATTCCACCAATATCAACAATACAAACAGTCATGATCAACAATTCCACCAATATCAACAATACAAACAGTCATGATCAACAATTCCACCAATATCAACAATACAAACAGCTACCTCTTACCTTAACACATTTAGCACAAAAATAAAAGACTGACATATGGAGATGGAAATCCAGTCCCTGGCTTGGGACAGACACAAGAATGTGGCAGGGTTAAATCAGTTCATGTATTTTATGGTTCATTTCTAACCAGTACAAATAAACTAGATACTGACTTTTTGTGATATTGAAAGGTGAAAGGTAGCAACCATTTGATTTTTGGGAGGGGAGAATTTGATTTATATAAGATATGTTCATCTGAGAATTGATCTGGAATTAAAAAAAAAAGTCTGGATGCAAAAGTGCTGAAAAGTAGCTGTAAACAAAAACAATTCATACAAGAATAGAATTGATATAGGACACCATAACACAATTGGAAATAAAAAGTCTGTCTTGCAGATTTCATGAAAAAAATTCCAATAAAATTAAAATGGTTGCTCCCTAACCTCCACAAATAAGAAACAATAATTATCTGTGAGGATTCTTTTTTTTTTCTTATGAAAAATCATCATCTTATCTGTGCTATCAATTACAATTTAAACTTATTAGAAGAGTTTGAAGATACCAAAGGGAGGTAATCAGAAACCTTAAATCAAAGAACAGACAACACAATGACCAAAATATACCAAAGGGGTAATCAGAAACCTTAAATCAAAGAACAGACAACACAATGACCAAAAGATACCAAAGGGAGGTAATCAGAAACCTTAAATCAAAGAACAGACAACACAATGACCAAAAGATACCAGAGGGGTAATCAGAATCTGTAAATCAAAGAACAGACAACACAATGACCAAAAGATACCAGAGGAGTAATCAGAAACCTTAAATCAAAGAACAGACAACACAATGACCAAAAGATACCAGAGGGGTAATCAGAAACCTTAAATCAAAGAAGGACAGACAACACAATGACCAAAAGAAAAGTAACAAAAGCACAAACAACAATCTACAATACATTACACATAAAATTTAAGATCGACTAACACAAGCCCCTTTATAAACTTAGATAGAGGGCTGTGGACATTGTTAAAAACCTGTAAAGAAAGCTTCAATTGTTTGGAGTTAATTTTGTGACTATAACATCAGTCATATAACACTCAAAACAACATAATATGATGATAGTATAATAAACACTGTGTGTAAACTGATTGAAGTTCATGTATTTAATACTGGGTGTTTGAAACAAACATAGTTTACAACACCTGATTTATAGAATTACATTGTTAGGCGATATTGATTGTTGAGCGGGGGTATTGAATTTCATTTCAAAATCAGATTGTAATAAAATGTTTTATTTTAATTAAAAACAGTACATAGAGGTTTTATTGTACATTTTTTAAAAACAATTATTTAATAGAATAATAGATCATAACTAGAACACAAAAATTGATACCCTTTAAAGTGGTAAAAACCTGAAAGCACATTTGTGAAGTACCCTTTTTTGTTCACATGTCAGCTTTTATATGTAACATCATACAGCGTCTTTCATCCACCATCATTGTCGGTATTTGACAATTTAATTATCATCCCTGAAACCACAGGGCCATATTAAACGAAACTTGGCTTGGATACATGTTGGAGGGTTGGCCCCCTTTCAAAATTGTATCTTACAGCACATGCAGTACATCCAAAATTGTGGTCATTATTATAGATAGAAAAAAATGCCAAAAAAAAAAAATTCTACATTTTAAGATAGAAGTATCTGATATAATTCTGTGAACTTTGTAACTTAGCCAAATTTGTTTCATTATGCTGATTATAGTCCTATTTTGACAAAATGAAATCATTTAGAAATCTTCTATGAAATCACTGAGCTAATAATTTATTATATACATGTTGGACTAATTTTTGTGGTTCTGTTTCTAAATGACCTTGTATATCAGATAGCCCTAACCTCCATCCAATATAGCGGCCTATACTGAAGATAGAATTCCCTAAAATGGTTAAAATCTCTACATTTTAATCTGGAGTGTGCTAAAAAAATATACTTGCTAGCTTTTAAAAAATAATAGTAATGTTGCTTAATTTGACTAATTATTGTAATTAGAGCTATTTGACAAAAAAAAATCATTTAAGAATCTTCTTGTAAACCCAGAGCCACATTACACCAAATATGGCTTTGATGATCCTTGTGTGGTCTTCTTTGAAAACTTTTTAGCTCACCTTGCCAAAGCTTTTGCCATCACTTGGCGTCTGTCGTCCGTTGTCCGTCGTCCGTTAACTTTTCACATTTTAATCTTCTACTCTGAAACCGCTCCGCCAAATGAAGTGAAACTTGGTAGGAAGCATATATGGAAGGTCCTCTTTAAAGAATGCTAATTTTGTCCTGATCCATCAACAAACATGGCCACCATAGACAATTCTTGTTTCTGATTAGCTGATTTAAAAAAAATTATCTCCTCTGAAAACGCTTGGCCAAATGAACAGAAACTTGGTAGGAAGCATCTATGGAAGATCCTCTGTAAAGATTGCTAATTTTGTCCCGATCGATTGACAAACATGACTGCTACAGGTGACTCTTGTTTCTGATTGGCTGATTTAAAAAAATTTTCTCCTCTGAAATCTCTTCGCCAAATGAACCGAAACTTGGTAGGAAGCATCTATGGGCGGTCCTCTATAAAGAGTGCTCATTTCGTCTCGATCCATTAACAAGCATGGCCGCCACAGGCAATTCTTGTTTCTGATTGGTCGATTTCTAAAAATCTTCTCCTCTGAAACCACTTGTCCAAATGATCCGAAACTTGAAAGGAAGCATCTATGGAAGGGCCTCTATAAAGATTACTCATTTCGTCCCAATCCGTTAATAAACATGGCCACCACAGGCGATTCTTGTTTCTGATTGGCTGATTTTTTAGATTCTTCTCCTCTGAAACCGTTTGGCCAAACGAACCGAAACTTGGTAGGAAGCATTTATGGAAAGGCCTCTGTTGCGATTGCTCATTTCGTCCCAATCCGTTAACAAACATGGCCACCACATACAATTCTTGTTTCTGATTGGTTGATTTCTAAAAAAACTTCTCCTCTGAAACCGCTTTGCCAAATGAACCGAAACTTGGTAGGATGCATCTATGGGAGGTCCTCTATAAAGATTGCTTATTTCGTCCCGATCCATTAGCAATATGGCTGCCATAGGCAATTATTGTTTCTAATTGGTTGATTTCTGAAAATCTTGTCCTATGAAACCACTTTGCCAAATGAACCGAAACTTGGTAGCAAGCATCTATGGAAGGTACTCTAAAGATTGCTCATTTTGTCCCGATCCATTAACAAACATGGCCACCACAGGCAATTCTTGTTTCTGATTAGTCGATTTCTAAAAATATGATATGAAACTTGGTAAGAAGCATCTATGGAAGGTCCTCTATAGATATTGCTCATTTCGTTTTGATCCATTAACAAACATGGTTGCCACAGGTAATTCTTGTTTTAGATTGGTTGATTTCTAAAAATCTTCTTCTCTGAATTTTGTTTGCCAAAATGAACCGATATTAGGTGGGAAGCACCTATGGAAGGCTCTGTATAAAGTCTCCTCAAAGCAGAATGAAAGGTGCAGGGGTGGATCCAGGAGGGGTGCACCCGGCACACTCTCCCCTAAAATTGGAAAAATATGATTTTTTTGCGTAAAATCCTGATTTTTCACACGAAATACCCCCAAAAAAATTGCGTCTCCCTCCGCTCGGCGCGATTTTTTTAAGTGCGCCCCCCCCCCCCTAGCTTGAAATCCTGGATCCTCCCCTGAGGTGAGTGACACAGGCTCAGCTCAGTGCTGAGCCTCTAGTTTCAAGATGGCTGCTGTTGCTAAAACATTATAATATTTTCAACTTGATAAACAATTACACATTGGATACAATAGGTACAAGCTCGTGAGAGCCTCTTATTCTATTTTAAATCAATCGTATGACTTCAAGGTTGTGAAGTTCAATGATGTTTGACTTGATATACTTAACTGATTTTTATATAATGTGCCCTATGTTTTTTTCTTTGAATCAAATTTAACAAGTTATCTTTGTTTTAAATGAATAACTATCAAATTTCAGATAAATATATTATGATAAAAAAAATTAACAGGTATTTTGCACGTCTCAAGTACAGCAGTTCTTGATTTGAAATAAATAAAATAAAATATGTTAAATGGTGATAATTTTCAATATTTTCTGAATTTGACGACTGATTGGTTGTTGGTGGCTTTAACAGCCTGCAGCCAATATTTTATGCATGTACAGGATGAGAACAATTTATGTAAATACAGTCAAACCTGCCTTAAAGGGTACTTCTATATAACAAATCATTGTCTATAAAAGCCACCCTCTTTTTACAAAATAGGATGCACTCGACTCGCAACCGCAAGTGATAAAATTTACCAGTTGCTTTCCCAGGGTCAGTGGTTCTCTCCGGGTACTCTGGCTTCCTCCACCACTAAAACTGGTCACCATGATATGGCTGAAATATTGCTGAAAGTGGCATTAAACACCAAAAATTCAAATTCAAATTCATTCTTTTTACCCGTTAATGAATAGTGCATATAATTTAACCTGTATATAAAGGACAACTGCTGATAAAGGGTACATTTTCAGTTTCCATTGAGTGCCCTTTATATACAGGTTTAAACTGTGTTATACAGATATGAGGGAGGAATGTGACAGCAAGGGCAGTAACTTGACTGCCACTGGAAAAGTATGGAGAATTTTATAAAGATGGAAAATTATGCCTTTTATTACGGCAACAATGTTGCTATTCTTTTAAGCAATCTACAACAGTGATCTTTTATATGAAAGCTCAATCAGTGTGACACTCTCCAATCATGTTACTTTTTAGCCACTATAGTCAATGGTCATATTATAAACCTGACAACCTCTATTGAGAGGACATTCTTATTATATAACCTGACAACCTCTATTGAGAGGACATCCTTATATAACCTGACAACCTCTATTGAAAGGACATTCTTATGATATAACCTGACAACCTCTATTGAAAGGACATTCTTATTATATAACCTGACAACCTCTAATGAGAGGACATTCTTATTATATAACCTAACAACCTCTATTGAGATGACATTCTTATATAACCTAACATCCTCTATTGAGAGGACATTCTTATTATATAACCTAACAACCCCTATTGTTAGGACATTCTCATTATATAACCTGACAACCTCTATTGAGAGGACATTCTTATATAACCTGACAACCTCTATTGAGGGGACATTCTTATTATATAACCTGACAACCTCTATTGAGAGGACATTCTTATTATATAACCTGACAACCTCTATTGAGAGGACATTCTTATTATATAACCTGACAACCTCTATTGAGAGGACATTCTTATTATATAACCTGACAACCTCTATTGAGAGGACATTCTTATTATATATTCTAACAACCCCTATTGAGAGGAAATTCTTATTATATAACATGACAACCTCTATTGAGAGGACATTCTTATTATATAACCTGACAACCTCTAT
>MJUT01010799.1:146965-181218 GCA_002080005.1 Gigantidas platifrons | reverse complement strand
GGTAACTACTATAATAGTGTCTGTGGTATATTCTGGTCTTTTAAGAGGGGTAACTACTATAATAGTGTCTGTGGTATATTCTGGTCTTTTAAGAAGGGTAACTACTATAATAGTGTCTGTGGTATATTCTGGTCTTTTAAGAGGGGTAACTACTATAATAGTGTCTGTGGTATATTCTGGTCTTTTAAGAGGGGTAACTACTATAATAGTGTCTGTGGTATATTCTGGTCTTTTAAGAGGGGTAACTACTATAATAGTGTCTGTGGTATATTCTGGTCTTTTAAGAGGGGTAACTACTATAATAGTGTCTGTGGTATATTCTGGTCTTTTAAGAGGGGTAACTACTATAATAGTGTCTGTTGTATATTCTGCTAACATTTGAGGAATTTTATTGGTAACGTTCTAAAATTTATTATCATACCTTGGGTTCTCAAGTTTCCATCTTCTAATAATTTTGATATTGCAATTGATCTATTTAACAACAAATAGTTGTATAATTGCATTTGAAATAATGTGTTAGTTTCATTTGAACATGGGAACAAACTTAAGTGTATTTTATTTAGTTTTAAATTTCTACTAAAGTCATTAAAATTAGGTAGAAATCGATTATTTATTGAACTAATTTTTTTCTTGAAAGCAGATTGATCATATCGACAATGTGGGCAGAACAAATATTAGCACATCATGTCTGGCTAATGTTTTTACAGACAAAGCAATACAAACATAGTGGTAAATATTTTAGTGTACATGACAGTTATTTCTGGAATCACCTTCAAACTCTCAAACTTAAAAGATTGGAAAGTTTAATAATTTAAAAGCCTTTGGGAGCAAGAAAACCAAAGAGTGTAAACAGGTTAGCTAAAATTAGCTAAGGTTATCTAATATCTAAGCCCGAGGGAGGAGAATCTTCGTTTTTAATAATAGTTACAGCATGCAATTTGTCTTTTACATTTCGTATTACTATCAGATCTGCAAACCGTTTTATTTGATGGTATTTACAGTAAAACATAAAAGCTATTCTAAGAATCAATTATTTACAAGTGTCATATTTGCTAGCGGTTGTTATGATTTTGTTTATAGCGTATCCATTTGTAGTTATGTTACAATTTTATGCTTCAGTAATTCTATAAGTAACTAGATATGTAATGATTATTTTATGACATAAATTGTAGGTCACATGATGGATTCCAAGAGGATATCAGTAGGGATATTGGTGGAATTGGAACGTTCTTATTGATATGTAATGATTATTTTATGACATAAATTGTAGGTCACATGATGGATTCCAAGAGGATATCAGCAGGGATATTGGTGGAATTGGAACATTCTTATTGATATGTAATGATTATTTTATGACATAAATTGTAGGTCACATGATGGATTCCAAGAGGATTCAGCAGGGATATTGGTGGAATCTGGAGGTTCCAAATATGCTAGTCAACAACTTGTTTTTGAAGAGCTTGGTCAAGGAGTGTTAGATAATGCATTTGAAGGTGACATCATAATGATGATATTGAATGCCTATAATCCAATACTGATTATTAAAGAATATACAGGCATCTATGATGATAATGGTCATCAATTCCACCAATATTAACAAATCAAACAATCACCTCTCACCTCAAACTAATGAACACAAAAAAGGACAATGATATATAACATTGTAACTCCAGGTTCTGGCTAGGGACATGTTGTTGAGCTAGTAATTGATACTAAAAAATATGAGCTTCTGTCTCCATTCATGTCATCCCTCCACTGACTGTCCTTTACAGAACTATTCTACCAAATGACATGGTAGGATCATGCCTTTCAATAAGGGGCAGTACCAGGTATTTTTCCCCACTTAAAATGGTAATTGGTACCTCCTAATTTTAAAGAGTGATGCACAAGATATTCATGAAAAATGTTTAAATTAAAAAAAAAAAAAAAGTACAGCCTATAAATAGTGAAGTACTGGTAGACTTTAAAAATATTGAAAACCCTGTAGGCTGATGCTTGGGATGAAAAGATTTACATTTATACAAATGAAGTTGATCTCCCGAGGGAAAGGATCAGTAACCAGGGATATAAATGCAATAATATTGGATTGAAAAGGTGATTATTGTGATAAATATGGTAGATTTAAACTTTTTAATTGGAAATAAATATGCCAAGATTTATAGGGTCTGACATTGGGAGATTTGTGATTTTGACTCAAAATACTGGTCCTCCTAATTTGATGTGTTTATTTATGTATGACATTAAAAATATACATACAGTTAAACCTGCATTAAGAGGTCACCTTTGGGACAAAGAAAAAGTGGTATTTTAAGACAGGTGACCTCTTAAAAGAGGTTCAATTCATATGAAATTTTCTATGACAGGACAAGAAAAATGTGACCTTTTCATACAGGTGGCTGCTTAATAGAGGTGACCACTTGGGCAGGTTTGACTGTATATGTAAAACACATGTCATTATGAAAACATTTGTTGGAATTAAAATGAAAAAAAGAAAATATTTTTATAGTTAGTTATGTTCATTAAATGTAAAATATTTAAAACTTTCTTTCACATGTGTAGAATTGTAATCAATATGGACACCTTATTTAATAAAAATCTATAATTCTGCCCTGGAGTCTGTGACAATACGTGACGTGACGTGAATTTCATGTTTAAATACTGGCTTTAAATAAATGGAAATCAACTTGTCATTGATTCTGTTTCAGGTTATTGTTAGTTTCAGCATTGATTTGAAACTGAACAGCTTAAAAGAACAAAAACAAAAGTTATCTGAGAATTTTTTTTTCTTAAAGAAAATGTGATGCTTTCAAGTCTGATGAATATTTTTTGTATTGTGAAAAAAAAAAATGCAACTTGGAAATATTGAATTTTTAATTAAGAAAACCACATGAAATAGTAATTTTAAGTCAAGTGGATATTGGCAGTATATAATAAAAAAAAAATAAAAAAAATAACTGCCAATTAAAAGCCATTGGATCTTTTGACATCATATGAAAATCATTCAAATATGAAATAATATGGCTGTTTTTATATAACATTTTCCTTACTTTATGTAAACTTGCCATCTAATTACGAATACTGTAATGACAAAATCATTTTTGATTGCCCCCACCCCCCCCCCAAAAAAAAACATGTGCTAATTGCATCTGGAGGCTGATCCAGAAACAATGGCATGCTTTCTCTTTAAAAGTCCTGTTTTACAGATGATTAAAAACATCCAAAATGGCATTCAGTTTGTTTGAAATTAAAAACACGAATATTTTATTGTTGTCAATGAATTTTTGGTATTTTATTTTGTTCATATAGATTAAGGAGAACACACCTTGCCCAATGTTATGCTTACAAGAGTCAGTGAAGCTCAATATTCCCGCTATTTGTACATGTAAATATGAATAGGGGGCCAACATGGTCGTGATCATATGGTAGTTGTATTTGTAACTACCCATGCAATCAGTGCCTATCACCATTTCAGGCGAGGTGTACTCGATACAACATTATGTGATAAAGTCTGTCAGTGACTTGCAGCAGGTCAGTGGTTTTCTCCGGGTACTCTGGTTCCTCCATCAATAAAAATGATTACCACGATATAACTGAAATGTTGTTGAAAGTGGCGTTAAACACCATAACCCTAACCCATAACCCTATATGTAAATAGTGACTAAATCTGCAAACTACATGTATGTAATTTTGATAACTTGTCAAAATATTACAGAATAACTTATTATATATTTTAGGTTACAACTGTTCTCTGTTTGCCTATGGTCAGACCGGGTCTGGAAAGTCTTATTCTATGGTTGGTTATGGACCTAACAGGTATTTATTTATTCAGATGAAATAAATGCAATTTGACACAATTTACAGAATGATATTTAATTTTTTTTTCTCACCTACGATGCAAATGGTACTACTTTTCCAATGTTGACAAGGGGCTGACGTCATTGTGATTTATAATAGTTGGATTTTCATCTACCTATACATGTAGTACCTTTATTAATGAGTTATATCCCTGCCCATGGCAAGGTTCTTGATTAAAGTTTATTTGCAGCAGTTCAGTCAGGTTTTCTCCAGGTCTTAATGTTTCATATACAGTGAAACCTGTCTAAACCACACCTCCTTGGGACCAACTTTTGTGTTTGGAATAGACAGGTGTTCAGTTTATTCAGGTTAAATTAATGAAGATGTCATGTATTGAGATTTTATTTAAAGTTTGGTTTATACAGGATTCTGGTTTATTCACGGTTCAGTTTAGATAAGTTTCATTGTACCCAATATAGACAACCACATTATAACTGAAATTGATGTTAAGCACCCATAATCCTTATCTCATTCAGTGTTGATGCATGATTTGTAATTAGATATGCAATAGTCTCCCTCTTATTAGACCACTCCCACCAAAGGCCACATCTCTTATTAGACCACTCCCACAAAAGTCCACCTCTCTTATCAGGCCAGAGTTTTAATGCATTGAGATAGTAAAATTCTACATGTACTAAATTGTCCCCTTCAAGAGAGGCCACCCCTCTTACAAGGCCACTTTTTCATTGCAGAAGAGGACTGCCTTATAAGAGGGGGAACTACTGTGTACAAATGTATATGTGGTAATAGTATGCCGTATATCAGGTTTTTTTCGCATGTGGATAATTTTCGCTATGTTCGTGGATGTTAAAAAATGCAGAAATTAAACTCCACAGAAAATTCCCACGAAAATAATAAGAAAATAACATGGCAATTTAATTGACAGATGTATGTTACGGTTGAATGTGCTTACTGCAAGGTGTGATAAATGTCAGATTACCAACAGATCATTGTTTACTTAACAATTACAGGTAGAGGGAAAAACTTGTCATAATTTGTGTTAACTAGTCATTAAATTCAGCTATGGCTTGATTATTAAATATTGATTATGATTAATAAAGAACAATTATTGAACCCGAGATCTGTGTCGCTGATTTACCAAGCCGAGCCTACACTCGACAATAATTAAAACAATCAAATGTTTACAATCGTAATAAAGTTGATTAAAACAACATTTAAAATTGTTATTACATGAATTATTATTATTGAGAGTGTTATTTTAATTTTTTTAAATTTAAAGTTGCTGGGATCGAATAATATCAAACTATGGGGTCTCAAGGTTCATCTAAATATCGAAAAACAAAAGAAATGTACTCGTTCTGAAATTCCGATTAACCTGAGTTTTTATGTGTATATAATACCAAAAGAAACAAATATTCTTCAAATTGTTGTTATAATGATCTATATATAGTTAATAATCCTTTTGACATAGGTTTATTTTTAGTGAGGATTTTATCAATCAGCGAAAATAAATCACAGCGAAAAATTAACCTGCTGATTTTGACTGAATATCGCGAAAAAATCCTGACGCGAAAAAAACCAGATATATGGTATGTCCACCATATTTGGACCCAATATTGACCATGTGATAAGCAGTTTAGCCAAAGTCAAGTAAACTAATATTGATCTTGTTTTCATGGTCTTTGTCAACATAATAAAGATATGATTATGAATATGGATATATTTTTATTCTGTCAATTATATAGGTAGAAAAACTGATAAAAACATTAACAATAGTCACACACTCATTCTTTGTCTATGAATGCAATTTCAATTTCATCGTGTTCTCATTTTTGTTTAAAGATTAAGCATCCTGGTAATGTTTTATAATGCTGTTGTCCATGTTTCACCTTTTAATTTTATTCTCTTCCTCTGTGGAAACCTCTCATCCAAATTAAAAGTGATAATTCATGGAAAGAGAAAATTATGCAAATAAGGTTGAGAATTAAATATAGCTTTTAAAATCTTCTGAAAAGTAATGTTATATTAATATACAGCATCATTGTGAAATGTAAATTCAAATTTGTATAAATGAAAGCCCCACAGTTTATGTAACCAGAGCCCTGGAGATCAAATTAATTAACTTTTTTGGGCTAGCTGCAGTTGAGAAAAAAATGTTCTATCTTAATTAACCTTTCCATGTTTAGATTTGAAGTTTCTTGTAACATATATCTATTAGAAGAACAGATTGATTTGAGTTGAATAAATCCCCATAATTTGCATTGTAACCAAATTGTGTCAAGGGAGATAATTAGTGACTGCTATGTTTTGGTTTTTGCTTTATTAAAGATCCATTAAATTAACATACATGTTTAGATAATGTCTGATGGTTATTTTGGGGTGTTCTTTATAGATTTACTATTTCCTTCATATCAGTAGTATATATTTGTTCACCTGAACTAAAGATCTATGAGGTATTGTCATTTTGTTGCGACAGGTCGGTGGTTTTCTCCGGGTACTGCTGTTTCCTCCACCAATAACAATGACCATCACGATATAGCTGAAATATTGTTGAAAGTGACGTTAAACACCATAACCCTAAGCCTATTGTCATTTTATGTCCATATCGAAAGTAATTGTTATTTGCTGACATAAGATAACACCTTTCAATATTTTCTCACAAATCACTTGACCAGTTTGGAACTATGCTTAGTAGAAATGTTACCTGGATGATCTTTTACACAATGTATATGATTTTTCATTTCATTTCATCATGGCTGCTTGGTCAATTATGCTTTCTGAGTGGCTAAATTTGTTCAAAAATGTTCTTCTCTGAAACCACATGTGCTATGGAACTGTTACATGGTAACATAGGAACTGAATGGAAAATAGAAAGAGTAATTTTTATTACATATACTCAGTCCTGTTACATGGAAAATAGAAAGAGTAATTTTTATTACATATACTCAGTCCTCGAAATGAAATTTGGATTTACTTGTCTGAATCAAATTCTAGAATTTATTTTTTATATATTCCTGAATAAAAACTAAAAAAAAATTACTGCTCCGAACAAAGATTTACTGGTGTTAGGCCGGAGAACTGAATACTAGAAACTTGATTGTAGCTAATTAGTACATGGATAGTCATTGGCTAAGATAAGCCCTTCTATCATGAAGATACAAGCATCATTGTTACTTTTGTATTTGAACCATATCAGTCTGTCAAGCACTTTTTGGCTTAAAATAATTAGGAAATCAGGAGGGTTTTTAGTTAAAAATCAGGAGGTTATCAGGAATTGTTTTATATAAAAAGTGATAAAACCATACAAAAAACCAAAGAAATGGCCATCTTCCTCCCCTCTAAGTATGAGCTTTCAGGCCATAATATATTAATTTAAGCATAGTATTTTTGATTCCAGATGAAGGTCATTATCAGAATGTCAGAATGTAATTGGCAGGCTAAAAGGTCTTACTCAGGCCATTTTCTTCACCTCCTTTTATTGATAAGATGCTTTACATTAAAATAATTTCAACATATTATTATGGTTTTTTTTTTTTTTGTGGGGAAAAAGTTCAAAAGCAAGAGTTATCAGGAGTTTATCTAACAAATTCAGGAAAAAATCAGGAACAGCTCAAAATCAGGAAAAATAAGGAAAATCAGGAGTCGCTTGACAAACTGCCAATTTGGTATAACATTTTTAAATTATTTTGTGTATAAATGTGTATTTTCTTGATTTTCAGGGGAATTGTACCAATCACATGTGATGAGTTGTTTAAAACAGTTGAAAGTAACAGTGATACCAACATTGTATGTATTCAATTTGTTTGTATTTATTATTAATTTTAATACCCATTTATATTTTTAAAAGCAACTACTCATTTACTAAACATCAGTCTACCTAATCAGGGCTTTCAATATTTTTCAAGTGCTTCACTTGTCCTTCACTATTTACAGGTAGTACTTTTTTTAAAATTTGAAAAATTTTCATGAATATCTTATACAACACTCTTTGAAATCATGAGGTACCAATTACCATTTTTAGTGAGTAAAATACCTGGTACTGCCCCTTACTGAAAGGCATGCCTAATGAAATTAGATTTTCTACTGAACCCTTCCAGAGTTATGTATTGTCATGTTTAAATTTGAAAAATTTCTATTTTCAGTCAAAAATAATCTTTAATTATATGATATCTTTATATTTGTAGAGATTTGAAATTACATTTTCTATGTTGGAGATTTACAATGAACAGGTCCGAGATCTGTTGTCAAAGGATAACCCTAAAGGTGGCCTCCAGGTTAGACAGAATCCTAAACTGGGCCTCTTCTATGTAGAAAATTTAAAGAAAGTTCCTGTTGGTAGTTATAAGGAGATTGAAAGGCGAATGGAACAAGGTATATATATAAAAATATAAATAAAATGAAACTTAAATAAAGGATACATATTAGGGTATGTGTCTTGTTCATTGTTGAAGACTCTACTGTGACTTTGAAATGTAGAGCAGCAATAAAGGTGCTGTTCCTTTACTTTAATTTGTGTCTGAAGTGTAATGTTGGATGGTCTCTCATGTTCATTTACATCCTTATCCTTACTACAAGCTGTTACTTTACTTTAATTTGTGTCTGAAGTGTAATGTTGGATGGTCTCTCATGTTCATTTACATCCTTATCCTTACTACAAGCTGTTCCTTTACTTTAATTTGTGTCTGAAGTGTAATGTTGGATGGTCTCTCATGTTCATTTACATCCTTATCCTTACTACAAGCTGTTACTTTACTTTAATTTGTGTCTGAAGTGTAATGTTGGATGGTCTCTCATGTTCATTTACATCCTTATCCTTACTACAAGCTGTTACTTTACTTTAATTTGTGTCTAAGTGTAATGTTGGATGGTCTCTCATGTTCATTTACATCCATATCCTTACTACAAGCTGTTCCTTTACTTTAATTTGTGTCTGAAGTGTAATGTTGGATAGTCTCTCATGTTCATTTACATCCTTATCCTTACTACAAGCTGTTACTTTACTTTAATTTGTGTCTGAAGTGTAATGTTGGATGGTCTCTCATGTTCATTTACATCCTTATCTTTTCTTACTACAAGCTGTTCCTTTACTTTAATTTGTGTCTGAAGTGTAATGTTGGATAGTCTCTCATGTTCATTTACATCCATATACCTTACTACAAGCTGTTACTTTACTTTAATTTGTGTCTGAAGTGTAATGTTGGATGGTCTCTCATGTTCATTTACATCCTTATCTTTTCTTACTACAAGCTGTTCCTTTACTTTAATTTGTGTCTGAAGTGTAATGTTGGATGGTCTCTCATGTTACTTTACTTTAATTTGTGTCTGAAGTGTAATGTTGGATGGTCTCTCATGTTCATTTACATCCATATCTTTTCTTACTACAAGCTGTTCCTTTACTTTAATTTGTGTCTGAAGTGTAATGTTGGATAGTCTCTCATGTTCATTTACATCCATATCTTTTCTTACTAATATTTTGTATAGAGAATTATTAGTTTGCCAGGTAATATCAAATGAGAATATGCAATGTATATGTGAAGATTATTTAAAGCTTATTGGAATCATGGTATTTTATTTTCTGAAGTTAGAAAAAGCAAAATTCTGGCCTTGATGTAGCACATTATTGCTTGGAAACAGTCCTCGAAATGAAAATTAGAATTTTCTGGTCCGAATCAATTCTTGAATTTATTTTTATATAGTTCTAAATAAAAACTGAAAAATTTACTGGTCCAAACAAAGTTTTACTGGTCTTTGGTTGGAGGACCAGTACTCATTGTGAGGAATGTGGAAATGAAAATAATGTTATTTGATATATATGAAAAAGTTATTGCTTGAAAAATTGATGTCTGAATATCGAAAGAACTAGGAATGATAACTTCAGTTGAATGATAACGTATTTTCATGTAAATACATGTAAAACTGTAATAAAAGAATATTTTGTTTTGTTTTAAGGAACTGCCAGTAGAACAGTGGCATCAACTAATATGAATGCTACCAGTAGTAGAGCTCACACAGTTGTCACAATAACCTTTGACCAGATAATAAAGAATGCCGACTCAGGGCAAGAGACAAAGAAAAGTAGTGTAATGAATCTTGTAGATTTAGCAGGTACTGAAGCTAGTTATATGAATTCTCAAATGTTTAAAGCAAAATTATGAAAAAAAATTCAGCAGTGATTGTTGGCAATTTCACCAATATCAACAAATATTTCAAAATGCCAGGTTTTATAATTGTAATCTTCACTGTGTCGTAATTATTGCATAGATAAAAGCATCACTAAAATTTCCAAACTTACAGTAGCACCTTTGTTGCAGATCACCTAACACAAACTTCTAAATGAACTATTCTTTATCTCTATTATCGTCTGAAAGCAATCCTGAATGGAATATTTCTGGCATGATCTTGCACAAACCGAAAGTTATGTGTTTTTGTTGATTGAAAATCCAAGATGGCTATCACAGCAGGACAAAGTTACATTTTTTTAATCAGAATATTCCCGGTGAATACAATATGCTTGAAGTTGCAGGTTGAATAAGTATGTTTCTGTAGCCCCATGCTTTATCTTAAAAGTATTTATTAAATTATATTAAAGTTTAATCACATCCAAAATTAAAGGTACCTTTCAAGGGGTTTTGGGAAACATTATTGATAAAATGCACACATTGCAGACTCTGCACAATAATTGAAGGCTGTTATTGCAAATTTATGCACTGTGTCATTTTCATCTTCACACTTCAAGCTAAATGTATTTTGAAATTGACTAACTGCATGTTACAAATATTTTGATCAGGTTCTGAGCGTGCTGATAGTACTGGTGCAGTGGGCGATAGGCTTAAAGAAGGTGCCAATATCAACAAGTCACTATCAGCCTTGGGAAATGTTATATCAGTATGTAATAATATTTATATCAATTGAAATCTACTATTGATTTTGTTATTTAGTGTCACTTTAAGCAAATTTTTTTCAGCTATATCAGGACTTATAGATTTAATGGGTGAAGAATTGAATTACCTATATTGTGAATTAGGAAGTAAAAACATCTAGTTTAAATCACGATTTCTTGAGAAAATATTTTTTTTTGAAGATAAGACTACGAAACTACAATGTACATAAAATTCTCTTTTTAATGGTAAAAAATTCATCAAAATCACATAAGAAAAATGACTTCCAATGAATTTGTTTAAGATATATGGTTTTATATGAAATGTATAGGATAATTAAAAAAAAAAGGGAATCACTTCAGTCCACATGTTTTAGATCGGAAGGATATCTTCTAATATCTCAATTTTTTTTGTGATGAATATAATTTAAATACTGATCATTTGATGTTCTAGATTTTGAAGCGAAAAGCCAGAAACTCTTGGTTAACCATTACGGAACATCTGTGTCACAATTGACCACATATATGTTCCACTTGTCGTAAAAGCTTTCCTGTCCTTCCCTCATTTATGACTTATCACCGTGTTTGTAACTAGAGTAAGACGGCAGGTGCCATTAGTAGAGCAGGAACTTCTTACCCTTCCGGAGCACCTGACTTCACCCCCAGGCATTTACTTGGGTTTGTGTTGCTGAATCTTTAGTTTTCTGTGTAGTGTTTTGTACCTCATTGTTTGTTCTTTTGTATTATTTCTCATTGCCATGGTGTTGTCTGTCCTTTGATTTATGGTCCTGATTACCCCTTTGGTATCTTAAAATCTTCATATGATGTATTGTTTTAACTTGTAGGCATTAGCAGAGTTATCAATGGGATCAAAAAAGAAAATTGTGGTACCTTACAGAGATTCAGTATTAACTAAACTTTTACAGAATGCCCTTGGTGGTAACAGGTAAGGTATATTATTTACTAGTCGTGGTCGTCATGGCTACATGAAGTATGGTAGTTTGCATCTACCAATGCAATCAGAGGGACTGTCGTGGCCGTGATTGTATGGTAGTTGGATTTACAATTACCTATGCAATCAGTGCCTATCACCTATGATGTTGTGAGTTCGAATCTCGATCAGGGCGAGGTGTACAACATAATGTGGTAAAATTTGTCACTAATTTGCGACAAAAAAAAAACCCAAAAAACAAATGCAATCAGTGACTGTCATCACCAAAATTGAGAGTTTGTTTGTCAATGGTGTTGAGGCATACTCCATGCACTTTATGTGATAAAGTTTGTCTGTGACTTGCATCTAATGTTCATGATTTTCTCCAGGTACTCCTGATTTCTCAGAAAACTGACCGTCATGAGATAACTGAAATACAAAATTTATTATATAGATAGGTGTGAATTATGGGGATTTATCCGTGAAATAAATTCCGGTATTTCACATGTGAAATATCATTTTTTTCCCGCTGGAACTACTTTTGCAAAACTATAAGTGTGTTGGTTACGTCCCTTGTTGTGCAACGATGAATACACATACGATTGTAAGCTGAAAAAATTCTGCGAAATGTTATTGATGACTTTGGCACATAACCAAGATGACGTCATTGACGTCATATGAAGACTTGCAGTTTGAAACGTAAAGATTAGACGCTATTTGGCTTCGTATACGCTTCAATTGTGATTTAATTTAACTAAAATAAGCTTTCAAGGTAAGCATTTTTTTTACATTGTTGTAAATATGAAAAATAGGATTTCACATTTTCAAGATGGCAGATCCTTCCAACTGAACCCTGTAGTAACTAGTATCATTGCTCGTAGATTCACACGCGTGCAATCAAATATACAAATTAAAAAAATAATATATAAGAAATTTTGAAAGTCTATATAATAAACAGTATAACTAAATCATACATTTTGAATATCAAAATAAGACCACTCGTGACCGAATACGCATTAACGATTAAACTCGTGGACGGAACAAGTTCCGCCCACTCGTTTAATCCTTATGCGTACTTCGGTCACTCGTGGTCTTATTTTGATATTCAAAATCTACGATTAGTTATACTATATGTATTGTTGAAAATAGAGTTACTTAGACATAACTGTAATCATGACCAAATATAATTCCTACCAATACAGAGCTTAAATATTGGAAAAAAAATAGGCATTATGGTTATGGTGTTTAGCACCACTTTCAACAGTATATATTTCAGTTATATCGTGGTGGTCAGTTTTATTGGTGGAAGAAACCAGAGTCTTTAAAGGGCAGCCTGATTTTTCCCATTTATGAATAGTGCATATAATTTAAACCTGTATATAACGGGCAACTGTTCATTAAGGCCACATTTTCAGGTTCTCTTGAGTGGCCTTTATATACAGGTTTGACTGTTTATGTAGTTTTAAATTATTATATTTTATATAATTTGTTTGTTTATTTTACAGTAAAACAATTATGATTGCTGCTCTGTCACCTGCTGATATTAACTATGATGAAACACTTTCCACGTTACGATATGCTGATCGAGCCAAAAAAATTAAAAATAAAGCAGTTATTAATGAGAACCCTATGGACAAACTCATTAGGGAACTAAAAGTAAGTACTTATCATTTCTTGTCGATAAATATTCCCAGTTTCTTTAATTATTCAAACCTTTATTTTTACGATTTCTCATCAAAACTTTTGTTTGACTTTGATTTATGTTAAAACTGTTGTTTTTTAGCTCACATGACCCAAAGGGTCATTTGAGCTATTGCCATCACTTGGCGTCCGTCGTCGTTGTCGTCGTCCGTCGTCCGTTGTCCGTGGTCGTCCGTTGTTAGATTTTCACATTTCAATCTTCTCCTCAGAAACCACTGAGCCAAATGGAACCAAACTTGGCAGGAATGTGCATCAGGAGGTCCTCTATAACATTTATGTTTTTTGTTTCGATCAGGAATTCAACATGGCGGCCAGGACCAATAATGTGTTTTGATTGGCTCAATTTTCAAAGATCTTCTTGTCAGAAACTACACAGCCAATGGAATTGTTTTATGGTGTGAAGGATCCTTGGGTGGTTCTCTACCAAAATTATGTTTTTGGTGCAGATCCAAAATCCAAGATGGCTGCCACGGCAGGATGAAGTTTAACATTGGACCCTATGGTAAATACCTTCGAAGATCTTCTTCTCAGAAGCCACAATGTCAGTAAAAATGATCTCTTGCAGAAATGTTCCTTGGATGGTCCTCTACCAAAATTATGTTTTTGGTGCTGATCTGAAGTCCAAAATGGCCGTCGCTGCGGGACAAAGTTTAACATTTGACCCTATGGGAAATACCTTCAAAGATCTTCTTCTCAGAAACCACAATGTCAATGAAAATGATCCTTTGCAGAAATGTTCCTTGGATAGTCCTCTACCAAAAAAATGTTTTGGTGCAGATGCTGAATCCAAGATGGCCGCCACCGCTGGACAAAGTTTAACCTTGGACCCTATGGGAAATATGTATAAAGATCTTCTTCTCAGAAACCATGGAGTCATTGAAAATGATCCTTTGCAGAAATGTTCCTTGGATGGTCTTCTGTAAACTTTTGTTTCTTTTTGCTGATCTGAAATCCAAGATGGCCACCACTCCAGGACATAGTTTAACATTGGACCCTATGGGAAATATGTATAAAGATCTTCTTCTCAGAAACCATGGCATCAGTGAAAATGATCTTTTGCAGAAATGTTTCTTGGATGGTCCTCTACAAACTTTAAGGTTTTTTTTGCCAGTCCAAAATGGCCACCACTGCAGGACATAGTTCAACATTGGACCCTGCATGACATAGTTTAACATAGGAGTCTATGGGAAATATGTGTTAAAATATAGTTCTGTAAAATCACTGAACTGCTATCAAACTTTGGGTAAGGGATACATTGATGATCCCCTTTAAGAATTATGGTTGATGACTCCAACCGATATCAAACAAGGCTGCTACTGTTACTAAAAATAGAAAATTTGACAAAAAATTCAATAAAAAAAATCTGAAAAATTTTGTAAAGGGCCAATTGCTAGGAAACTTTGGATAAATGATACACTTATGATCCCCTTTAAGAATTATGGTTGATGACCCCAACCACCATCAAACATGGTCACCACCATTACTAAATATAGAGAATTTTACAAAAAATTCAATAAAAAAATTTGGAAAAATCCTGTAAAGAGCCAATTGATACCAAATTTTGGGTAAATGATGCATTTATGATCCCCTTTAAGAATTATGGTTGATGACCCCAACCGCCAACAAACATGGCCACTACTGTTACTAAAAATAGAAAATTTGAAATATTTTTCTAGATTCCTTTTGTCAAATCAAATACTAACCTGCAGCCACTAGGAAATCAGGTGAGCGATACAGGCTCACTCAGGTGAGCCTCTAGTTGTATCTGGGTCGTACTGTTAATAGGAAAATCTCTGTGGACTTGTGTACAGTAGTCTCCCCTTGTAAGGCCATTCTCGCCATTGGCCACCCGTATTATTAGGCCAGATTTCAGATTCAGTGAAAATTCAGCAAAATTGCAGTACATGGCCAATTTGAATAAAAGCATAGCAATAATATAAAAAATAAAAGTAATTAGCCATCAATTTTTTATCCCCCTGCGATAGCGGTGAGGGGATATAGTAATAGCGGCCGTCTGTCTGTCTGTCCATCCGTCACACTTTCTTGTTTACGCGATAACTTGAGTAAACATGGATAGATTTGAATAATATTTTGTATGTGGCTTGTAATTATCATTATCTTGGATGAGTTCTAACATGGAAATATTTGAAGAAAGGGTTTTGGGAGAAAATCTTGGTTTTTGGTTGAAAAATCACCAATTTTGAGAATTGTGTCTTGTTTACACGATAACTTTAGTAAACATGGATAAATTTGAATAATTTTTTGCGTGTGGCTTGTAAATATCATTATCTTGGATGGGTTCTTACATGGAAATATTTGAAGCAAGTGTTTTGGGGGAAAATCTTAATTTTTGGTTGAAAAATCAACAATTTTGAGAATTGAGTCTTGTTTACGCGATAACTTGAGTAAACATGGATAGATTTCAATTATTTTTTGCATGTGGCTTGTAATTATCATTATCTTGGATGGGTTCTAACATGGAAATATTTGAAGCAAGGGTTTTGGAGGAAAATCTTAGTTTTGGTTGAAAACTCACCAATTTTGAGAATTGTGTCTTGTTTATGCAATAACTTTAGTAAACATGGTTAGATTTGAATAATATTTTGCAAGTAGCTTGTAATTATCATTATCTTGGATTGGTTCTAACATGGAAATATTGGAAGCAAGTGTTTTGGGGGAAAATGTTAGTTTTTGGTTGAAAAATCACCAATTTTGAGAATTGTGTCTTGTTTATGTGATAACTTTAGTAAACATGGATAGATTTGAATAATCTTTGCATGTGGCTTGTAAGTATGTTATACATTAAGACTGCAAGGCTGCTTTCTATAAATATATAAAACTAAATATTATGCAAGTGCGGGGGGATACGTCGCACATTCATGCGCTAGGTGGTTCTTTTATCATTATCATGTTTTTCTAGGAAGAAAATGACAGATTGAAAAAAGCCATGGAAGGAGGTGGTCTGATTGGACAGGATATCGGAATGACAACTGAAGGTAAGATCTTTATTCAGAACTTTTTTTAGTGTGGGAGATAGGGTTGACATCTGAAGGTAGACTCCAGAAAGAACTCAATCTTTTGTAAATGAGATAAGGATGACACTCGGAGATGACCACGGGAGCCGGTAACAATAATCGCATGAAATAATCCAAATCCCAATATATGCTATTTTAACGAAGAAGGGTAACAACAAAATATTACCCGTGTTTTTCAGTCTTATATCTCTACTACTACCGGTCAGAAATGTCTCAAAATGCACACTTTTACTCATACACTATAACAGTTTAAGAAAATCAAGTTTTCTTACCTTTTACTTAATTCTGCAATATATTTTTAAGCATTAGAAACATCACATTTAACTCATAACAATTCAAAGGATCTAAGAAGTAATTTGATGTGTTAATATTTCTATATTTAAAATGGCGATGAGATGAAGATCTTTTTTTTTTCGTAGGAGAAAAATCTATCCGACACCAATAACTACTGCTGTTCATGTTAAAAAATTCTAACGTTGAAAGGATGGTTGATATAGCGAGTAATGACGTTTTGATCTTGTTTCAATGTGTTAAAGGATAAAATCATTGCTTGAAGGGGAAATATTTCTTTTCTGGCTGATGACTTAAACTACATCGGACAGATATTTTATTTCAAATTCTAAAAATTATATGGTGGGTTCACACCTCAATAAAAAGTACCAATCTTAAGTGTTGATGTTTCCAGAAGCCTACTTATGCCTGAGGTTTTCACATGTCAGTTGGATAAACCTGTCCATGCTTTCCTTCCTGATAAAGTCTTGTAGTCTTAACTTATGTTTCCATTTATGTTGTAGAGGTAGAAAAGATGAAAAGACAACTGGAAGAAGAGATACGAGCTCAGCTGATGGCAAATCAAGAGATGTTAACACAAAATACACAGAGTTGGGAAGAACAGGTAAAGATGTCTTAATACAGTGGAACTTGTGCAATCCAACACCAGAGGTTTCCGACATCCTGTGACATCTGACAAAAATTTATGGTCCCAAAGTATTTCTGTTAACTAAAATAAAACCTGAGTATTCTGACATCCTGTACAATGACACACATTTCCGTGGTCTCTTGGCGATTAGGCTATAAAAGTTCTAACTTTTAGTCTTAATAACAACTATTAGTACCTACTTTTTTTTATGGAATATCATTTTTATACAACCCCAAATTTTTCACAGCCATATTATGGTATGGATGCAGTGTCATCATTTTCCATCTATTAAGTCACAAATTTTTTCACAATAACTTCATTTCTATTTGACTGATTCTTTTGAAATTTTAAAATAGAAATGTTCAGATGGTTTTTGGCATTCTATCCCTAATTGTTTCTAAACAAGAGGCCCAATGATGCCAAGACATTGGTACTGTGGGGTCACACTAAAATCCCAGTATTTTATGGACATCTATGCAATAATGACATTTTTTTTGCTTTCATTAGACATTATCATTATTAACATTTGCCTAAGAAGGGAGGCTTGGACCAATAAAACTAGTTTAGCTCAGCCACTTTTAATTGAAGTGTCTGCACATAGCCTCAAAAGTGAGTGGTCGTGTATATATGTAAGACTCAGGTCAACATCTAGCCTCTAATCGATGTCCATTCCTCAAATTTATGTCCAATTTCTTCGTCACAGACATCTGTTCCTCAGATCTATGTCCTTTTTAGCTCACCTGGACAAAGGCCATGTGAGCTTTTGTCATGGATAAGCGTCCGTCGTCCGTCCGTCCGTCTGTCCGTCCGTTAGCTTTTCACATTTAACTCTTCTTCTCTGAAACCGCTAAACAGATTTCAACCAAACTTGCCATAAATGTTCAATGGATGGTCCTCTACCAGATTTGTGTTTTTGGTGTAGATCGGAAATTCAACACGGCTGCCAGGGCCAATAATGTGTTCTAATTGGTTGAAACCTTGAAAATCTTGTCAGAAACCACTAAACCAATTGAATTGTGACTTTGCAGGAATGATCATTGGGTGGTCCTGTACTAAACTTGTGAATCGTTTGACGATCGGAGATTCAAGATGGCCGCCATGACTCGACTTAGTTTAACATTGGACCCTATGGGAATTTCACATTTTCATCTTTTTTTCTGAAACCACGCAACAGATTCAAACCAAACTTGGCAGAAATATTCATTAGATGGTCATATACAAGATATTTGTTTTTGGCGCTGATCGGAAATCCAACATGGCTGCCAGGGCTCATAATGTGTTCTGATTGGTCGAAATTTTTAAATCTTATTGTTAGAAACCACTAAGCCAATTAAATTGTGACTTTACAGAAATGATCATTGGGTGATCCTGTACTAAATTTGTGAATCGTTTGCTGATCGGAAATTCAAGATGGCCGCCATGACTCGACTAAGTTTAACATTGGACCCTATGGGAATTTCACATTTTCATCTTTTTTTCTGAAACCACGAAACAGATTTGAACCAAACTTGGCAGAAATGTTCATTAGATGGTTATATACAAGATTTTTGTTTTTGACGCTGATCGGAAATCCAACATGGCTGCCAGGGCCCATAATGTTTTCTGATTGGTCGAAATTTTAAAAATCTTCTTGTTATAAACCACTAAGCCAATTAAATTGTGACTTTACAGGAATAATCATTGGGGGGTTCTGTACTAAACTTGTGAATCATTTGCTGATCGGAAATTCAAGATGGCCACCATGACTCGACTTAGTTTTAACATAGGACCCTATGGAAAAAATGTTTAAAAGTCTTCTCCTCTGAAACCAGCTAGTCAGTTTAAAGCAAAAATGGCATGAATGGTCCTTCGGTGGTCAACTTTCAAAATTATGTCATGTGAACCCAACCTCCATCCAAGATGGCCACCATCAGCAGACATAGTTTTAACATAGGACCCTATGGGAAAATTGTTTAAAAGTCTTCTCCTCTGTAACCAGTCAGTCAATTTAAAGCAAACATGGCATGGATGGTCCTTGGGTAGTATACTTTTAAAATTGTTTCCGGTGACCACAAACTCCATCCAAGATGACTGCCATGAGCAGACATAGTTTTAACATAGAACCCTATGGGATTTGAATAGTAACTTAGATGTATTCGGCATGCAGACATTCTTAAGAAGACTTAGTTATGTCAGGTGAGCGATACAGGCTCATCTGAGCCTCTAGTTTCAAATTATCACATCGGCGTCCAATTTTCAAATCTATGGCAGTTTCTCGCTTTCTCAAATTGACATCCAATGTTTAGAGTTAGTGTTAGAGGTTTTGCCATTGTTTTATGATTTTTCCAATAGGATTTTAGAACTGCTCATACATTGTGGTATTTTTTAATTTTCATTTTATTGCCAAAATTTCAAAAATTATGTTATGAAAAAGTAATACATATGGTGTGTGTATAATTCATGTTATAAATACAAATTCATCAACAGTTCTTGATTTTTCTCACCATTTTTTTCAACAGCTTGCAGCAGCACGAACAGAAACAGAGGGCATAGTAGACAATACAGCAGCCAGAAAGTCAAAGGAGCCTTATTTAGTTAATTTAAATGAAGATGCCATGTTATCAGGTGTCTTATGTCATTTTCTGTCACCAAAAGAAACCACCGTGGGGAGGAAGGATGCTAAACCTGTTCCTACTATCTGTCTGAGTGGATTGAGGTATTCAACAGAAATTTTGTCAGTTTTAAGATAAACAAATATTGAAAAATCGTAATGGTAGCATTTAATTTTTCAAAAGGAAAACTACCACAGAATTCATTAAGCATCAAGCAGTACCTTTATAGTAATTGGATATAAAACATTAGTTTAAGCACAAATTTGATGCAATTATTTTTACCAGTTCAATAGTCATTGTTTTATTTGTGGTTGGTTATTGTTGTGTATTGTAGCTGTCAGCTATATTTAGACTATCAAGCATATTTAGGAAGGAAAGACTGGACAGGAATTAACAATTGAAAGGTGAAACCTGCAGCCATGGTTACATCTTCTGGAAACATTAACACTTAATATGGTTATTAGGGTATCCACCTACATTAGTCAACTTAGTGGCAATCAGTAAATGTCAAATAAATAATATTAAAGATTTGTATGACTTTGCAGGAATCTTAATTGTGACTTTTGTCCTAGAGATTTTTCCAAATTAAAAATATTGATTGTGATTTTTTTTTTTTGCCCTATCAAAATTGTGACTTTATGTCCTGTGACTTTCTGTCCATTTGCCAATTGATTGTGGTCTGAATTCATTGAACTTTACCACATGGTTTGAAGCTTAACTGCAGAGACATACATGTTTTAATATCTCAAGCTGATGTCAGTAAATTTGTTTTAATCTTAATAAGCAGCAAGTGTTTTCATTAAGACAAATATTTATATATAATGTTTAACATGGAATGAATGATGCTTCATTAATATTAATTGTTGTACATTACCATGTATTAACAGGGTTGTCATGGTCGTGATTGTTTGGTTGTTGGATATACAACTACCTATGCAATCTGTGCCTATCACCACTAAAGTTTGTGATTTCAAAATCTCGCTCTGGCAAGGTGTAATCGATACAACATTATGTGATAAAGTTTGTCAGTGACTTGGAACAGGTCGGTGGTCGATGGTTTTTTCTGGTTACTACGGTTTGTCTCCACCAGTAAAACTTACCACCACAATATAACTGAAATATTGTTGAAAGTGGCGTTAGACAACATAAACCTAACCCCATGTGTTAACTCTACATACAAAATGAAGGTGCTATATTATTAATTTTTTTCAGTATCCAGAAGCAACATGCTGTTCTTAAAAATAAGGACGGAACTGTTGAAATTGAATCTGTATCAGGTACCGGCTCAAAAATAAAAGTCAATGGTATCCCCTTGCAAGGGAAAAAAGTCCTGTGTCATAAAGATAGAGTTCTGTTTGGTAAGTTTAATGCAGATTACTAAGATAGCTTCACGTCGAAAATGCAGAAAATCTCTGGCAACCATGCAGGTTAAAAGCATGTAGTGAACTCAAAATCTTTTTATCAAAGAAGAGTGATACAGGCTCAAGCCTCTCACTCTACATTGTAAGTGATTTTATCTTATTAGTTCAACTGCCTCGCTGATTAAGCGGTTCCTGTGCTCACCTCAAATGTCATACCTGGTAGATACTAAAAGACAGTTTGATCTTTGTTAGGTCAAATCAAAAACTATAAGATAGTTATTTACTGCTTCTCCTATAAGCACACTGCGTTATGGAGTAAGAGCAAAAAGTGATTTGGTTTGAATCTGGATAATGTGGAGCAATACATCTACATGTGGACCTGAACTAGATATTGGCTTCTCTTAGCGTCTGTCCTGGTCAGTTGTGTCAACTTATCTTGGTTGATGTTTTCTATGTGTTTTAACTTTTCATTTCAAAATATATTTCTCACAAACCACTGATATATATAGATGGCAATTCAACATGGCTGCAAGGTCATTTATGGCTTTCGGAGAATTGGTGACAGTTCCCAAGGCTCAACTCGCCGAGCTTACCAGCACATCCAAAGATGGCATATAGGGATGCAATTCTTTTTAATTACATTTGCATAAGAATAAAATGAATTCATTTTAGAATGATAAAACAAGCACATATAACATTATACAATAAATACTTGTAATTTTTAAATGGAAACTCAACTTTATATCATAATCTAACAACTGTGTAGCCATTTGTTCAAAGGTTCTAAATATATGGTTTTATCTTTTTAATGTTCCTTTTATTTGTACATATAATCTGATAGTTTTATAAATTCTAAGGTAAGTTAATAATAAAATTGTTCACACCACGATATAACTGAAATATTGCTAAAGTTGGCATTAAACACCAATCAATCAATCAATCTATTTTTACAGGCTCTAACCACATGTATGTGTTTATGAATCCTCAGAAGCAGAACGAGGCCTCTGATGACCTGCCGTCAGAAATAACATGGGAGTTTGCTCAGAAAGAAATAGCTCAAGTGAAGGGATTTGCTACAGGGTCAGTTGGACTGACTAAAGGTATAGTCCAATAGATAATTCTACTCTAGATTTGCTACAGGGTCAGCTGGACTGACTAAAGGTATAGTCCAATAGATAATTCTACTCTAGATTTGCTACAGGGTCAGCTGGACTGACTAAAGGTATAGTCCAATAGATAATTCTACTCTAGATTTGCTACAGGGTCAGATGGACTGACTAAAGGTATAGTCCAATAGATAATTCTACTCTAGATTTGATCAGGGTCAGCTGGACTGACTAAAGGTATAGTCCAATAGATAATTCTACTCTAGATTTGATCAGGGTCGTCTTCTATTCCACCTTCTGCAATTCTCATTTCAAAGTCTATTCTATCTTGAATAAAGTCCTTTAGTTCTATCATGCACAAAGCTGTTGTAATCACCACTAATCTTGGTAAGTTTAAGGTTATAAAAGATGACAGTTATTTACAGTAGGTCGTTGTTTGTCAGGTACTGTTTTCGTCCATCAAATAAACCGTAACATCATGATATAACTCGTCATCATCAGTAACTCGTGGTTGATTACGCTCGTTCATCACTCATAGATCAATTAATTTTTTAAAACTCTTTTTAGCTCACCTGACCCAAAGGGTCATGTGAGCTTTTGTCATCACTTTGCGTCCGTCGTCGTCGTCGTCCGCGTCTGTAAACTTTTCATACTTTCTTCTTCTTCTTTGAAACCACTGAACTGATTTGGACCAAATTTGGCAGAAATGTTCATTGGGAGGTCCTCTACTAAATTTGTTATTTTGGTGCAGATCGGAAATCCAACATGGCCACCAGGGCCAATAATGTGTTCTGATTGGTTGAAACTTTGAAAATCTTCTTGTCAGAAACTACTCAGCCGATGGAATTGTAACATTATAGAAATGATGACTGGATGGTCCTCTACTAAATTTGTTATTTTTGTGCCGATCGCATATCCAAGATGGCCGCCATGACTTGACTTAGTTTTTACATAGAACCCTATGGGAAAAATGTTTAAAAAAATTTTCCTCTGAAAGCAGTAAGTCAATTTAAAGCAAACATGACATGAATGGTCCTTAGGTGGTCAACTTTCAAAATAATGTCATGTGACCCCGACCTCCATCCAAGATGGCCGCCATCAGCAAACATAGGACCCTATGGGAAAAATAAAAAAAAAAATTTTCCTCTGAAACCAGTAAGCCAATTTAAATCAAACATGGCATGAATGGTCCTTAGGTGGTAAACTTTTAAAATTATGTCCTGTGACCCTGACCTCCATCCAAGATGGCCACCGTCAGCGAACATAGTTTTAACATAGGACCCTATGGGGAAAATGTTTAAATTTTTTTTTCTCTGAAACCAGTTAGCCAATTTAAAGCAAACATGGCATAAATAGTACTTAAATGGTCAACTTTCAAAATTATATCCAGTGACCCAGACCTCCATCCAAGATGGCCACCATCAGCGGATGATTGGACTGTATAGGAATTTCATTGAAAAACCTTTTTGTGAGAAACTACTCAACAAATTGAATATTTTGCATTATATGAATGTTACTTGGATGGTTCTACACCTGATCTATTATTTTGGTGCAGATTGGAAATTCAAGGTGACCTCCATTGATGTATGAAGTTTAACATACCGGTAGGTCCTTTACCAGAATTGTAATTTTGGTGCTGATCGGTAATTAAACATGGCTGCCAGGGGTTGATAATGTTTTCTGATTCGTCAATCTTTAAAAATCTTCTGGTCAGAAACTACTGATTCAATTGAATTTGTTTTCTGGTGTGAATGATCTATGGATGGTCCTCTACCTAATTTGTAAATTTGGTTCCGATTGGAAATTCAAGATGGCTGCCATAGACGAGCAAAGTTTAACATAGAAGCCTACAAGACCCAATGGGAATTTGTACTGAGTTGTTCTCAGAAAGTACCAAGCCAGTTGACTTGATTTGTTCTATGCTGCTCCTATCTGCAAACAGAAAGACTTGAAAAATATGTTAATGATAACCTTCTTCAAGAATTAAAACTTAAGCAGTCTAATATACTTACCATCGGAGATTTTAATTTTGACTTTAGGTTTTCAGAATTTATGGAGCACACATTCAATAGTAAGCAAATTATGTCTTAAGTCGCAAGAAAATATGAATCTTTGTTAGACTTCACGTTCCTAAGGATTTACCCTGCCAATTATTACCAGGTGAGCGATGACAGGCTCTCCAGAGCCTCTAGTTTCTAGTTTTTTCCGTAACTGATCTATGGTTAGTAGTGTCCATAACAACATTCAAATTTTCCTATTGGCCACACTGGACAGATTATAAAAGATATGATCTGACTAGTTGATATTTCCTAACGATTTTGTGAGGCGACCAATAAAAAAGGCTCATGAATTATTCATGAATATGAAGGTTTTCAAATAAATTTACCTACTGGTAATGGAGGAGGAAAAACTGTAATCAATTGTGGGTTACTGACAATTGATATAACTGAAATATTGTTGAAAGTCACATTAATCACCAATAATTCTATTTCTGTTTTCTTCTTTTGTTTTAGATCAGCAAATTGCCCAAGAACAGGTATTAGAGATACTACCTATGGTGTCAGAGGTCAATGCAGTATCAGAGGAGTTAAACAAACATAAGTCATTTGAAGTTGTGTTGATTGCCACCGCGGCAACGGAAGGCACTGATCTAGCTCACAACCAAAGTACAAAGTAAGTCTAAAATAAATTTCATTGTCCAAAATACCTTTATAAATCAGAAGAGAGAGTTGAATAGTCAATTAATTGGAGAGTGTCTGTTTTAACTGGGCGGAAAAAAGTGGAAACCTTTAAATGAGAGTAATTTTCGAAAGTAGATAAATTATAAAACCGAAACCAGAATCAACAGACCAATTCTAATTTTCTGATACATGCATGATTCTAGAATTACCCTGTTTGATAAGAGTTGTGTCCCTTATAGTCAAGACAACAGGTTCCTAGTCAATGCAAGAACAATGACCAAGACATTCAATTTGCATAGAATTTACTCAAATCTTTAAAAAAAAATTACTCAAAGGGAGATAACTATTTTTGCACAGTGTGTATGTTACTAAATTAAAAAAATTACATTGTTTTATTTTGTGTTTTGGTACAGGGAAAATATATTGGATATGCATCTGCACAAGGATATTTTCAATTCTAATATGGTTCATAATTAGGCTATTGAACTGGAAGATATCCATTTATAGTATAATAATACAGTACCATGCTAAAGGGAGATAACTGATTGAATAAAGAATGTTTTTTTTTTTTATTATTAATTAATAATTTTATTTTGGGTGAATATATACAATGAAACTTCTCTGAATCTGGGCCCCTTGAACATGGGTTTACCTCCATTTACTGGCCTTTATTTTCAACCAAAGCCTTAAATATGCTTACATGTAATTTCCTAAAAATTGTTTATTACGTCTTAGTCTTAGCGACGTGTTAAGTTTCAGTGTTTGTTACTTATGCCTGTATAATTATTCTTCACATTATACAAAAGGAACGTGGATCAATTTGTGAGGTAAATAAACAATATAGTTTTTTGAGCTTTTGAAAATTGTTGCTTAGATATACAATAGACATGAAAGTACAGTGAATGCTTAGTCAGAAAACATTTGATTCTAAACCTTTTTTTTTAGATTTATATTAACATGAACTCAATTATACTGATTCACATAGCAATCTTTTATTTATTGAAACCTTCGAAGTCCTTGCTTTTTTACAACATTTTTTTAATTTTCCATCAACATTTTGTGCTCAATTGTTATTCTACTTTATTATGCGAGAATTTCATTAGCTTTTTTACATCTTAAGCAAAACAGTAATAATTTTTTTTTATTTCTCCATTGCCATGGTTACTTGTTAAAATCTGATATATGTCAATAACCCTTTTCAAATATTTTCTAACAAAGCGGAGTGGAGTGTTTAGATCATTGTAGATTTTTATATGTTAATTAAATGTGTAATATTTTTCTTTCATTATGATATTATTTGATGTTCATCATATTCATTTGTTGAGAAATATTTTTTACAATATTACAATACAACATTTAGGCTTTTGAAATCTACTGTTTTTGTTGAAATTTGCAAACAAAGGGTCAAATAGAAAGAAGAAAAAATCATGTCAATCATTGACTGTTAGCCAATCAAAATTCAACTTTCCACATGAACATCAGATAATAAGATTTATTCTGTTAAATATGTAGTACAATACAGTAGAATGTACAAAGAGGTCTTTCGTTACAAGACGATATAGTGATTTGTTGTTTTGTTCTTCTTGTATCAAGTTTTAGCCATTCTTTATACATATATTATGTAATTATAATCATCACTGTGATACACTGTTTTGAGATTTTTATGTTGTCAACAATATATATATTTTTTTAAACTTCGTCATGATCCAACAATTGAGGTATTGATTAGTTATATAAGAAATTTAAAAATGAAATGAGTTTTACTTGCAAGACGAAATTTGATAATCATTTTACCGAAATCATCTTGCTTTGTTTCATATCACACGAGAAAACATTAATTCCTGAACATTTGGGGGACATTTTTTAGAGAAGCACAAATTTAGACCCAAAGGTCATTAGTTTCCAGCCCTTGTGATCCAAAGTTTAATTTAAGCTTCAATTGGCATAAAATTCAAAAATTATATTTTTAACCAGAAATGAAAATACAAAGTTGCTTTGGCATTAAGGGTTAGAAGCATTAAAATTTAGCATAAGCTATGATGGGAATTTGTTTTTTCACTGGTGAGCAATACAGGCTGATGTGGGCCTCCTTTTTTAATTGTAGGTTTATCCTGTCTCAATATTTAAGTAAAATGTAGCATTATATGTAGTTCTATGATTTCATAGTGTCACAAATTTAGTTCTAAAATATTTGAGTTAAACTATCTTCTACATGACATGGGTTTGTGTATCATAGACTAAGTTGTATGAGTGATGGTTAGCCATTTATTTTACTATTAGAAATTCTTTCATATCTGGAATACTCTTTATGTACAGTTAACCTGTATTAAGAGGTCACTTCTAGGACAAAGATAAAGTGGCCTTATAAGAGAGGTGACCTCTTAAAAGAGGTTCTGTTCATATGAAATTTTCTATGACTGGACAAGAAAAAGGTGACCTTTTAATAGAGGTGACTGTGTGAGTAGGTTTGACTGTATTACTTATTTCATTTGTATTTTTTGTTTCAATAGTTTGATGTGGAGGTAAAACAATGGAAATGCCTTGTTGTACAATATACACATGTATTCTCAATCAAATCCAAAACAATTATAATTTTATCGGAATTTTTTAAGTTTATGCATGAAAAGAAATTTTAATAAACATTATATAATTTCCCCCACCACCAATTTAAATACCACTCCCCCACAAAATGTACATGACCCATACATCACAATTCCCCATTACCTCACAGAATTGCACAATTAAAACAGATTATGAAGCATGATGCACAGATATATATATATATATAATTTTTCCAGTTGGATATACATGTTCATGCACAAATAGTCAAGAAAAAAAAAAGACATTTCTTGAAAATTTGTACTACATATACATATTTATGTAATTATCAGCGTAAAAACTGTATCAGTGTAGTAATTGGATTTACAACTATCTGTGCAATCTGTGCCTGTCACCACTAATGTTGTGAGTTTGAACCCCATTCATGGCGAGGTGTACTCAATACAACATTATGTGATAAAGTTTGTCAATGACTTACAGCAGATCTGTGGTTTACTCCAGGTACTGAAGTTTCCTCCTCCAATAAAACTGACTGCCACGATATTACTGAAATATTGTCAAAAGTGGCATTAAATACCATAAACATAAACCTAAACCTATTGTCCTATTGTCAATGAGATATAGACTTATCAACAGTACAGGTGTGTTTGATTATTATGTAGTGTACATGGGAACATGCTTAGTTTGTTTTTTATAGTATTAGCTCACTAAAACAATTGTCTGGCAGACATGTTGGACCATTATCCTGATTCTGAACCAACCAATCTTTGCTCGTACTCCTTAATGCTGCATACTTAGCAATGAAGTAGCAAATACCAATATTATAGTCTGTGATTTGACCTGATCTGAGCTCGAACACACAATACCGTTATTTCTCATGAACCCATAACAGATACTAAAATGTTGTGTCGATGACAAAGACAGTCTAGACAAGCACAATCGTCACCTTTCATATTTATGTAAAAAAGAACAGCTGTCATGAAGAATGACAATCACAAATCATACAACTTTAATGTTAATCAAACAATAATCAAATCAAAATTTATTTTTTTGTGGCCAGATTTATGCTGAGAAAATTGTGGCACGTAGCTAGTTTAACCCTTCGACCAATAAATATATATGTAGTGAACGGTCTATAATTACCAAGTAAGCATTAAAAAAAGACAAAAACTGCAATGGTCTTTTATTTTATATAAAATACAAATATAACAGGCAGTAAAGAGATATCACATACCTCAATCAAAATTAATATTTAAATATAAATTTATCTTTATTCATATTTCATTCCAGTTTTGAAAGATTTATTCATGACCAATACAACATAGGAATTTTTTTTTTATTTGAATTTACAAAGTTCAACATGAGTATTACAGTAAAAAATATTTTAAGTCTATTTATTTATGACTAAAACATTGCTTGAATGTTAAGAAATGTTTCTATGGTTACAGAGTGATGGTTAAAATGAAGAATTTATTGAATGGCAATACATGGTTGTGGGAACGTGGTAAATTCACAAACAGAAGATACCTTATTCAGGTAAATAACATAATGGGTGTTTCCCTTTCAACATTTTATCCAATGCCTTTGCCTTCAATCTATCTTTCAAAAGACCAATCAGTAATGAGGTTACCAAATCTTTTTTAATAGGCGTTAAGCAATTTAGTTTTTTTTATGGAGGAATAGAAACTACAGCTTCCATAACCATTACAGAATGTTGATCGATCTTAATGAAATATTAGTCAGATAAAAAAAAACATACCCTGATATTCAAAATTTCTAAGTAGATTGTTGTAGATGAATGGAATACCTAGAGAAAAATCTCACAGACTTGCTGCAAGTTATCACATAAAGTTGTATCTATATACACCTCAGTATGAGTGGGATTAAAATTCACAGGATGAAAGGCACTGATTCCATAAGAAAGTGTAAACTCAACTCCACTGCTACATCATCCCCTTGAGCCTCTGGTCATGTTATTCAGGAATGTTGTCTTTCAATTATTAAACTGATTTCAACTATTTTCCTCTGAAGTTTGTTTTCTTGAAAGTCCGAAAGCTGTAGGACATGGCTGGAAGAAGTAAAAAATTAACCATTTGAAATTATTGTAGATGGTTTCAGCTATTTTTCATTGATTTTCAGTTATTTTATTTTCTAACCAGAAACATCCCTGGTTATTGCCCGAATGCACTATTTTCATACATTTAAAATGAATTTTACCTTAATAACTCTGTGATATTTCAGGAATTATACCAACGTTTCTTAGATGGTGAAGATGTTTCAAAAATGCCTAAAGAAGAAGACCCATTTTGGGAACCAATGGAAGATGTTCTGATAGGAACTGCTAATGTTTTCTTACAATCTCTTTGTTATGCCCTTGACTTTGACGATAAAGTATTAATAACAGACTACAAAGGATCAGAAGAAGGTTATTTATATGTCCATGTGACACCCTGTGCAACCAATGGAAAACCTTTAGATGAAGAATCATTTGTAGAAGATCCGAAAGACTTGATTGGAAAACCATATAATTTTAAAGTAAGCTTAATTTTGTCAGGTAATAATTTGATTTAGTATGAAAAGATTGGAAAGATTCAATTGACTAACTATATAATTTTAAAGTAAGCTTTTTTTTGTCAGCAAATCAGTTGATTTAGTATTAGAAGATCCAAAAGATTTGATGTAATGGTCAGTGTGCTCGCCTTGAGTGTGGTAGATCGTGGATTTCAGCCCCGATCAGGTCAAAATAAAGACTACAAAATTGGTATTTGTTGCTTCTCTGCGAAGCATGAAGCCAGCATTAAGGGCACTTCTGAATATAATCACATTAAAAAAAAAACGAAACAGTGTATTCAAAATCACATTTTAAAACTAATATTTGATTAAATTTTTAGATTAGTAATAAGTAAATAAAACAAAATGAATATTCATATTTCCAAAATTTAAGGGAAAATAACTCCATCAAAATAGAAAATTATCTGGAGCTCTGATCATGACCATTTCATATGTACATAAATATATATATATTCATATCGGAAAATGCCAATCTGTATTGTATGTAAAAATGGAAAATTTTTAAAAAGCATTAAGGGAAAAGAGCAAAGACTGGTGGGCTAGGAATCTAGATAATGTGTCCAAAAGGGGTGACATGTCTATCCGCAGTCTGTTGTTTCTGTGAGCTAGCACTATATAAATCCAACTAAGCAAATTTTGGTCCATTACAAAGCGGACCTCGTTATCATTTCATTGAAAATTGAACAACAATCACTCACTCCCTCACTGCAAAAGATTTGACTGACTTTCCATATTATTTTAAAATAGGATTTTTTGTCAGCAAATCAGTTAATTGTTGTCAGATTTGAAAGATTTGATTGGTCAACTGTGCAACCGCGAAGTAATAATTTTTGTTAGCAAATTAATTGTTTTAGGCTCAATATGTTTTTTTTTTCTGTTATTTGCAGTCAAGAAAGATTAATAATAAGCTGTTAAAGTTTCTCTTTTAGGACATACAGGCTGTCCAGCACTTTTTAACAAAAAATAAGGGCGAATTTTAGGGATAAAATTAAGAAATTTTAGGGCTAAAATTAGGAATTTTATAGCTAGATTAGGGCAGTTTTAGACATTTAAATGGACTTACCTTCGCAAATTTGACAATAAAGAAACTCACAAAAAATACTTTAAGTACAGAAGGGCGTCTTCCAGGGTTCCATTGTCTAATCTGAATAAGAACTGCAAACTACACAAAACTGTACATTAAGACACATTTTGTATGAATGCATTTTCAAAATTGCTAGAGTAGAAATATAAAAAAAATAGGAATTGACATGAAAAATTAGGGCTTTTTTAGGATTTCCCCTTGAATTGAAAATTTTTTAAGGAATTTTAGCAAAACTAAAAAAAATTAGGATTTTTTAGGAATTTTAGGGCCGCTGGACAGCCTGGACATATCCAATTGAGTTATCTCCCTTTGTACATAATTTGTAATGTAAAAAATTGCAACTTTTTTGGTGCATAATATTCAACTTGTTGAAGGCTGTCAGTATATGGGAGAAGTATAAGTAGAAATTTGTAAGGAATAATATATTTTAAATTTTGACCTCCTTTTGAGTGTGGGGGCTTATTTTATGGTTTTACAATAAATTATGATGATATATGTAGAAGAGAAATAGGGTTAAGGTTATGGTGTTTAATGTCACTTTCTACAATATTTCAGTTATATCGTGGCAGTCAGTTTTATTGGTTGAGGAAACCGGAGTACCCGGAGAAAAACACCGACCTGTGGCAAGTCACTGTCAAACTTTATCACATAATGTTGTATCGACTTCACATCACATGAGCGATATTTGAACTCACACGTTAGTGGTGAAAGGTACTGATTACACAGGTAGTTATAAATCCAACTACAATATGATCACAACCACGACGTCCCCTAGAAGAGAAATAAACATGAAATATATTTTTGTGTCAATTTCTATTTTTAGAGTGTTCATATTTGAATTTTCTTTTGTTTTACTGTAATATTTACTTTTTCAGGTCACAGTAAACAAAGCCGAGATAAACAAAGTGAGGTTTTCTAAAGGCATATGTGTGAAATATAATGTAAAGTTAAACAGTAAAGGTGAAAACGTAGAAACTCCGTCAATGAAAAATACATTGACTCCAGAATTCAAGCATTCGAAAGTTATCCAGATATCGAAAATGAAAAAGAAACATTTAGAATTTTTTGAAAGTAAATCAATCTGTTTCAATATTTATGGAACACAAGAAGATACTATTCCTGATGCTAAACTTCTGAAACTAACAACACGGGTAAGTGGATATACAAGTTCTTGTTCCATCTTGTCTTGTCATCTTATTTTTTTGCAAATCCTTTATCTTTATTCTTATACATGTAAGTGTCTGTGTTGTTTTTCCACCTAAAGATTTTAATTACAAATATATCAAAAACTATAAATAAACACCTTAAGGACTGTTTTTGCAGTATAAAATCAACCTTTTCTAGATTTATATTATGAAGTCGTTACCTGAAAGTGATTTTTCATCACAACAATATCTCATAAACAAATTCATTACATTTGTAAGATGCTTTGATGACTTTCTACAACGTAGTTGTTATTATTGATTTATATTTAGATGGTTGCTATAGGTCGCACACAAAATTTAACGGATTCTGTGAGAAAAATGGGACACAAATTTTTCGTCAAGATAAATAGGATAAAACAAGAATCAACATAGGGCACTAGCATAACTTTGTGGCTGAGTGTAAAGGATGTTCTTAGGGTCCATAGATCAAATATTTATACCTCTTTCTATTTTTGGCAGAAAGTTTTACCAAATAACTCATCCAAAGTGATTGATTAATTTTTTCTAACCCAAATTAGGGGCAATAATGTTCTTTAATTGATAGTTATCTTAATGATAAACGTATTGTTCAGAATTTGAATTCATCATGCTTGCGTGACCCATGAAAATTGATACCGACATGACAAATAATAACAACTCAAAAGGTATTTTATTTAGTGATACAGTTGAACCTGTCTAACCCGACTCACCATGGGACCAGATAAATGTGTCGGAATACTCAGATTTTATTTTAGTTAACAGAAATACTTTGGGACCATAAATTTTTGTTGGATGTCACCAGGATGTCGGAAAACTCAGGTGTCGGATTAAACAAGTTGCACTGTACCATTAAATCAATAAATATTGTTGAAATATGATGTCACGAGTAAATAATTACAGGAATTGAATCATATGAATTTAACTGGTCATGGACAATTTAAGTATGAGATAGTATAAGTGCTGATTTATGTGAAGTGGTACTGGATTTAATCAAATGACGAGACTATAATATCTTGTTGAATTGTTTGGAGTGATTTCTGGTTTTGGGGTAAGAGATTTTTTACAGTAAATTGTCACATGTTTGGGAAACCAGTTGCAAACCCAGTTCACTTCCTGTTGACAGAAAATGTCAAAAGGGGAAATCAAGGGATAATTGCTAAATTATATTTTTTAATACAAACTTTAAACATCTGTGGTTTAATGTTATTTTTCTGCAGGATAAACACAATATTAATGCAGTGTTTTAAAATATAAAGTTTATTTGTATTCTGCCCAAAACTGGAAAAAGGCTCTGTGAAGCTCTCCTTTTCCCAGTTTTTAAGCCTCATACACATAAACGTTTTATTTTAAGATGCTACACTAATATTGTCTACATATTATCTGCAAATAGATATCTTCAAAGAAGAAAACGACATACCTGGTTTGTTACTTTTGATAGACTTTGAAAAGGCATTTGATTCTATATCTTGGGACTTTCTTTTATCTGTATTAAAATTTTTCAACTTTGGGGAATCTATTATAAACTGGGTTAAAGTATTCTATAATAATATATCATCAGCAGTCATTCAGGGTGGTAATCTTTCAGAATTTTTTCAAATAGGCCGTGGTTGTAGACAAGGCGATCCGTTATCGGTGTATCTTTTTATTTTATGTACAGAAATTTTAGCCATTAAGATACGGGTAATAAAAATATTGGTGGTATAAATGTGACAAGGATTGAACATAAGTTATCACAGTTTGCAGACGACACATCATTAATTTTAGATGGCAGTGAAAAGTCTCTAAATGAAGCTTTACTTGAATTAGATTGGTATGCAAAACTCTCTGGGCTAAACAT